>SOPF01028106.1:0-48124 GCA_012979155.1 Hypericum perforatum | reverse complement strand
AAAATGTAACTCTCTCTGCCATGGACGTGAGCTTCAAGGAGGAAAAGCTTCATGAACTCAATAAGCTTTTCTCTCCTTAACTCCTTCCTTTGTTATTTATGCTTATGTTCATATTGTTTATATTGTTGTTCTTTGTAAATATGTTTAAGTAGTTAATTCTGTGGGTTTGGTACCTTGAAACTAGCATGTAATCAACTAATTTGAGGGGTTAAACATGCATAGATTTATGTTCTAGTTAATGAACTTAAGGCTTAATTATGGTTTTACTCAGATTATGATCATCATTAGTCTTAGAAAGCATGCTTGATTTCGGCAAGAGTCTAGTGGCCAAGTAAGTTTGGTTTTGACACAACCAACTTTGGTTTTGACAAAGTCATAGCAACCATGCATCGGTTTAGACTAATTGGCTGTGATAAAATCTTTGTTAGTAACCTTGATTATGAACTTAGTTAAAACTTGAGACCGAAAGGAGATGGAATTAATGTAAAGATTAACTAGATGACTAATTGCTTAATGAAAGAGAAATCTACTTAGGTAATAAGTCGTCCACTGAGTGATACTTACAGTTTGTTCTTAGCTTGGTTTGGATCGATTAGAGGGGTCGAAAGAACATCTAGTTGGTCTAAGTTTTGCTAGAGTTCAATTTAGACAAATCTAGTGCGAAAGTGTAGATTTGTTACTCATGAAACACTCGGATCATAATATGAACATAATAAACCCCCTGAGTTGTTTGATTACATAAGTTTCAATGGTACCAAACTCACTCTTGTTCAAGTTTGTTAATCAGATTGTAGTTTTGTATTTTGAAGTTCATAGACTTTTCACTTGCTTAAATCTTTAGATTCGAATTATAGAGGTTTGTTCGAGTTACCAATCAACCAAACATCATAATATACTCCTAAACAAGTTTATAAACCAAGTACGAGGCCTAAAAACTCAATTCCTTGAGGATCGACATAACCGGACTTGCCCAGTGCTATCGCTGATGATATTGGCGCACGCCATAAGGTATTAGCGCGCGCCAGTGTGCTTGAGTGAAGAATATTGGCGCACGCCATAGAAGATTGGTGCACGCCAGAGGTGCCATGAGTTAGGAAAATGCACAAGCGCGCGAGGCAAACTCTATTTGACACGAGTGACGTGCGCCAGAGGTGCTATTGGCGCACGTCATAGATGGACATGGAGCAATAAACACACGCAAATCATCAGCACGCCTCGGATCGAGTTCTGATACGTAACAATCTATTCTCAGACGATTATAGAAATATGTTTATGAAAAGTGCAGATATTAGATAGTGATAAACTTATTAAAATTTCTGCTAACCCAACTCGAGTTTCAAGAGTCAATTTTTTTCCTTTCCGTTTCAGTTGAAATGTAATAATTTTTTTTTTAATTAACAAATTTATTACTGAAAATCAGACAAGTATGTGACATCAAATAAATCATGGGCTAAATATGACAACCTAATATTTTCACCAAAAAACGATAACCTCATATAAACGATATATTGAGCATACTTGTAAGCGATTCCAAATTTCTAACAGCTTTGATAACGTTACTGTGGTTTGAAGATAGAATTTCTCCTAAGATTTATGTATAGATATATTTTATTAGATTTGCTATATTTTCTATGCTCTATACACCTTTAAAAAATAAAATTCTTACAATAAGGGGATGTACACTTAAGAAATGGACGAAAAAAATATAGGAACTTTCTAAGAAAAGAAACAAAATAAAGGAACATGAGAAATGCGCCGCAACAAAAATAAAAGTACTATATATGATTGGTGATGATGAATGATCTGATGTTAATTTAGCAGTAAAAGTCAAATGGACCTCTAATCATTTAAGTTTTTATGTATAAATGTTTTTCATAAAATCACATGCGATGGAAATTTTAGTTGATATTCTTTATTTTATCTAATCAAACATAATTAATTAACTGTGAAATATGTAGATTAATTGTTAAGGAGTTGTTATGCTTCGTCCAAGACCCTTGGATGATGATTTGTGAGTGTGAATGTGTGATTGCGTTAATATTCGATTGGATAGTGCTGCTCTCATTTATGATCCGACCTATCTTAAATTTGGATTAACAAATACATTAGTGCGGTTGACATAATTCTTTGATTTGCATTATTTGGTATTCAAATTATTAAATTTTAAAAAAATCACAAAAATGTATTTAAAAACTGACGTAAATGACTAATGCAACACTAAATGAATGCATCGATGTGCCGGCATTCGCCTTAGTGTTAGGCTCTTTAACTAGAGACTTGGAGAATTACTATAACTGTAACTTAACTTATCAACAATTAATGAAAGACTTGTTTTCAAATAATTATTAATTTTCAAATTTAATTCATTTATCATTATGCTAAATAATTATAAATAGAATTTTTTGATCTTTTGGATATCTTATTCTTTTGAATTTGAATTAGTCGGTTTATTGAATATTCATATGTCAAATGTTATAAAAATTATAGGTCAAAAAGATAATTAATTTTGTTTTTAAAATTTTAATACTTTAGATGACATTGAATTTAGGGTAAATTACATCTAGCCCCTCTAGCTTGGTGTATTAATGATCGTTCTCCTGTATTTCACAAATAGATTAAAAATCCCTCTTAGTTTAGAGAGATTATATGATTTCCCACTCATGCCGGAACTGGCGCATTTCTCTAACAAGAAGCTATGGAAAATGACAAAAATACCCTTACACAAAAAAAAAATTTCGTCTCCTTCCTCTTACCACTTCATCTTCTTCGACCTCTCAGTTATTCAAGAACAATCTAAGAATATCAACTCAACCAAAAAAAATAAATCTTAATCGAGAACCAATCATCAAACACAAGGTGAAGATAAATCATTGATCAGAACCAATCGTCAAATTCATCAATCGTCAACCAATCATCAAATTCATCAATTGTCAACCAATCGTCAAATTCATCAATCGGAACCAAACACTTAACAGCTAACACCAACAAGTAATTAGCACCAACAAGACAGAAGCATCAAGCAGTAAATTAAAAATTAGAAGGAAGATGTGGACAAAAGAGGTGGGAAAGAGAAAAGCGTAAAACACAATAGTAGAAAGGGAGGCACTTGAAAGGGATACGAAGGTCTCTGTCCTTAGTGCTGTCCCACTCTGTCGCTCACTCTGTCGTCCACTCAGTCATCATTATGTACATCCTATCCTTATTGTGTCCTTTCTTCCCCATCTTGATCTCCCACCCCTTTTCTAATCCCTAGGGATTTGAATTATAGACTATTGTGAACTAAAATATGGTTTATTATAAGGTTATTAGGAGGGTTTTGTGGATTCAGATGGTGGAGGAGGAAAAGAGGTGGTGGGGCTCATTGACACGTGGGGGTTGACATGGGAGGAGGAGTCAGGAGAAAAAAGGATGAGTCTTTTTCTTCAGGTTCTGGTCGAGCTAG
Organism: Hypericum perforatum; assembly: GCA_012979155.1. NCBI lineage: Eukaryota > Viridiplantae > Streptophyta > Magnoliopsida > Malpighiales > Hypericaceae > Hypericum > Hypericum perforatum. The sequence continues at coordinate 44,682 of SOPF01028106.1, read as the reverse complement.
GAAGAAAGCCCACTGATGGCCCAGTTCTTTACTAAAAGGCGAGAGGTCTGGAGGAAGAAGAGGTGGAGCTCTGGAGGAAGAGGGAGTTGGAGGTCGAGGGAGTGTTGGGTCTGTGATTATTTATTAAGAGGAATCAATAAGATTGATGGGTTTTAGGGTTAAGAGGTCTTCGGTTTCGATAGAATTATTGGATAGAAAGAAATTGGTCTTGCTCCAAGTTACGGGTTTGAAGTTCTTGAGTTTGGGAGAATAATTTTGTGTTCTTGAAATCTGGGTCATTGAGTATTTGCTAAGCAGAAATCTGGGTTATTGGATCTTTTATTTGTTTTCGGGAGTGGGAGGGAGGAAGGAGGAGAAAAGAGAAGGAGGAGAGTGTTTTTTGTTTTTTGGTGTAAGGATATTTTTGTCATTTCCCATAGCTCCTCGCCGGAGAAATATGCCGATTTCGGCATGAGAGGAACAATCGTATAATTTCTTCAAACTAAGAGAGATTTTTAATCTATTTACGACATATAGGAGGACGAGCGTTAAATACACCAAACTAGAGAAGACCAAATATAATTTATCCTTGAATTTATTGTTTTCTTGAGTAAGATTAAGATGTACGAATTTAACCCACGAACTATCGGATTACGAGATAATAATAGTGTTGTGGTGTATCCACGGTAACACAGGAGGCCACAGCCAATTAAGTCAATTTTCTCGTTACTACGGTTGTAGTAAAAGTTTCAGTCTACGAAGGAAAAGGGAACAAATGTCTTGTTGACTTCCAAATTAGGAATTTTTTTGTTCCTGTAGGTTTTTTATTCAGGATCTTTTAAATTTAATAGAATTGATTGCCATCAAAATCTTTGTACGGTACAGTAGTATCTAATACTAAATTAACGAAATATTTTTCGTAATGTTAACACACGTAAACTTAGTGTAATTCATTACACTCATTCCTCATTAGTCATTATACTATTGTAAGTAATATTAAATTTCATATTCTAATTTTTTTTTCTCAAATGAAGTCCTATAAACAGTTTATCTTGTATTCCATGAAACAAGTTCTATATGTGACTTACTTTTTTAACACTAAGTAGTCTAGTAACTCGAGTCAAGTTTTTTTCTCATCAAACACAAAAAATTCAAACAATAAAAAATTGTTCTTCTTAAAGACTGTGTGACGTGCTCCGATAATTAAATATTGAGTGACTTTACTGCATGACATACGATTTGTTCCCCTTTTAAAAGTAGTGAAATAATGAGGGCAAGCCAATTGTAACTAGTTTTGAGTTAGAGGACAAGAAATGTTTATTTGTCATCTAAGACAACATTCATCAAAATAAATATTATCTTGAATAATATAATAAATATTTGTTCTAAGCATATAAAATATGATAACATTTTTTTAAAAGGAAAATATGATTGATTTTGATTCGGGATGACCATTATTTGAATCTCGAACAATACTTTACATACATGAAACGCTCATTTGCCATGGGTGATAAACTGTTTTTCCCCTCTAGCATGTATCGTCGTGTAACAAAAATAAATAATTCAACCTGTATATTATGGGTTTTAACATTATGTTTAGAATGATATTGAAATATTCCAAAAAAATAATATTCAATTTGTAATTCAAACTCACAATATTCACTTGAATAGTTTTGCTTCAAACACTTTGCAACTCGAGTAAATAATTTTTAATGACAAAAAGATTGGAGATCCGTCTGTAATCCTAAACATGATTAGAGTCGCAACAATGGATTCAAAATCCGAGGTACTGCGTGTCCGGTAATATAATTAATTAATTACCCATCAAAACTGTTCCCGTTAACTTCGATATCGCCCGCAATAAATTAGGATCACCCAGACCGTTAAAATGATCAACGGTTAAAACATATATCTCAACAAAATTCGGTTGGTGTAAGAAATCCAAACGCACGCACAATTCTTAAAATAATTAATATCTGCTATTATTAATATCATTATTATATATTTTTATTTTACATACTATTGTCTAGTTCTAAATTCTCTGATTACACACCGATGAAATTTGATATAAATAGTAAAAAGTGTAGAACTACAATGTAACGTTAGTTGCCAATCATATAAACTACATATAATTCAGTCAACCAAAGACCAATTGACTGCTTCTTGATAAATTTATTTTATCAAGTGTTAATTAGTTGCCGGTCATATAAATTAGGGGATAATCATGTATTGAAACTTAGTGTATTGTCAATTAGAGTTAGTTTGAAGATTATTATATTATCGAATTTTGATATTTGCCTACTTCCTCTGCGTGTCCTTGCACTAATACTTGGAGGGATTGAGAGTATAATATGAAATCTCAAATTCCGACATCATGATTCCCAGAATATAATAGTATTCAAATTATAAGGATTTGAGAGTTAGAAAAAAATTATAAGATTTTTAAAGTTTAATTGACTATATACCTATGGTTCTAAATGTAATTGTCCCCACAAACCATTATATAATTTCAGTCAAAAAGTGTGGAACTACAATGTCAAATATATAAATAGTAAAAATATATACAAATGCATATATTTTTTGATTTGTATTACTCGATAATATTCACCTTGTAAATTCACTAATTTGAATTCGAGGGAAAATGTACTTTTATGATAAATGAGAGTTTTGAAAATTGGCCACCACATTTTAAAAATTCAAAAACATGAAAAAAGGAAAACCAGAAGAAAGGAAGAGAGGAAGACACATGTACACTTCGGTCTCCCTCTTTCGTCTTTGTCTTAACAGGTAAAAGGAAAAAAGCTGCTTCTCTTAAACTTCAGACATTTTCTCTTCTTCTCTCTCAAACTAAACTTTCTTTCCCTCTGTTTCTCTCTCTCTCTCTCTCTCTCTCTCTCTCTCTCTCTCTCTACTTTTCAACATTCTCCTCGAATTCTAAAACCCAAGACCCGCCCTTCATTTCTAAACTTTGCTACTTTTGTTTCCCACGCTTCTTCTTTGATTTTTTTTCCCTATTATTTTCTTTCTAAAATTGGAAAATAACAAATAAAAGAGCTCCATTCCCCGGAAATCTCCACTAGTTGAGACTATCCTTCCTATCCGCTAGAGCAGTCCAAAAGTCGATCTGGGTACTACTAAAGTTCGCTTCTTTCGAGCTTTACTTCTCAATTCTTAAGGTAATAACTCCTTTTTTAATTATTATTATTATTTTTGTTGTTATTATTATTCTGTTGTTGTTTGTCTATGTTTTGTTTATTTTTCGATTAATTTTTCCTGCTTTTTTTGGGCTCGTTGAACACACATTTTGTGTTGATAGATTGTTCGCCATTCTTGTTTCTGGATTTTTTTTGGGGTCGATACTAATTCAAGTTTGAGCATAGTGATTAAGTTTGAACTCGAGATTTCTAATTAGATTTGAATTTATTTATCAGTTAATCTACGCGCTTTGCCGTGCTGTCTGGGTTCCTTAGAGAATGTGTTAGGATGTTTTGTTGACTCTTGTCTCGTTGGTTTCCGAATTTGCTTTTTTTTTTTTTACCTGTTAATTTTGTAGAAATCTTAATTGGATCTTCCTCATGAAAGATGGAAACTTTGCATTTGTGGATTTTTGAATTTACCATGCTAATAAGTCTGTAGTCAAATTAGGTGATTGACCTTCTTTCTTTTTTCTCTAATCTGGATTGATGCCACATTATTTACCTGCCATTTTAATCACAAGGTCTAATCTCAAGGAAGGTGTACATATATACTCGTCTTTGTGCGTCTTCGATAAACTAACGAATTTTTCGTTGCTTCGATCTCCCGAATTCCTTGCTTCTTTCGTTTGAGAATCCGATGCCTTGGATTTGGACTCATCATAGTTCATGGAAAAAGGTGAAATTTTTAGTGCAAGTTTGTGTTTTTAATTGCTGAGAAGTATCTGGTTGCAACGATTCGGGAGTTTTTGCCTATCATTGTAGACTTTTTCCTCTATGTGGGGTACTTGGACTTGTCAATGACGGCCAATAAATTAAGGGGCATCAGGGTTGTTTTTTTTTCTTTGCAATTTGGATCCCCTCCATTAAAGTAATCTCTGAACTGCCAAGAAGGGTCCTTGTGTATTAAAGTATACGGCTTTTTCAGGCGTTGATTGACAAAGTTTGCCTATTTGCGTTAATTTCCGACCAATTGCTTCAGTTGGGAACTGAATTTTCTCAGAATCCTTGTGTGTGATAATGTATATGGCTTTTTCGGGTGTCGATTCACGAAGTTTGCCTATTTGTCTTTATCTTAGACTAATTGCTTCAGTTGGAAACTGAATTCTCAGGATCCTTGTGTGTTAATGCATACAGCTGTTTTAGGTGTTGATTTATTAAGTGTGCGTGTTTGTGTTAATCTTCGATTGATTGCTTCAGTTGGGAACTGATCCGCAGGATCCTTGTGAGTTAAAGTATGCCGCTTTTTGGGTGTTGATTTACGAAGATTGCCTATTTATGTTAATCTTTGACCAATTGCTTCAGTTGGAAACTGAATTCACAGGATCCTTGTGTGTTAATGTATACAGCTGTTTTAGGTGTTGATTTATTAAGTTTGCCTGTTTGTGTTAATCTTCGATTGATTGCTTCAGTTGGGAACTGATTCGCAGGATCCTTGTGAGTAAAAGTATGCCGCCTTTTGGGTGTTGACTTACGAAGATTGCCTATTTGTGTTAATCTTTGACCAATTGCTTCAGTTGGGAACTGAATTTGCTGGATCCTTGTGTCCTAATGTATACAGCTGTTTTAGGTGTTGATTTATTAAGTTTGCCTATTTGTGTTAAATTTTGACTGATTGCTTCAGTTGGGAACGGATTCGCAGGATCCTTGTGTGTTGAAAGTATGCCGCGTTTTGGGTGTTGATTTACGAAGATTGCCTATTTGTGTTAATCTATGAGCGATTGCTTCAATTGGGAACTGAATTTGCTGGATCCTTGTGTCTTAATGTATACAGCTGTTTTAGGTGTTGATTTATTAAGTTTGCCTATTTGTGTTAATCTTTGACTGATTGATTCAGTTGGGAACTGATTCGCAGGATCCTTGTGTGTTAAAGTATGCTGCTTTTTGGGTGTTAATTTACGAAGTTTGCCTATTTGTATTAAGCTTTGACTGATTGCTTCAGTTGGGAACTGAATTCACAGGTTCACAGAAGAATGTCGCAGGGTTCCCATGTCCTGCCTTCCCTCCAATCTATCAGGTCACTGCCTGGTGATTTTAGGTTCATTGGTTCGCCGGGTGATAGGTTTGTAAGAGCTCCTCCCGAAGCAATTATTTCAAGTTTAAGCATCCCAGAGAATCATGGTTTGGGGTATGGCGGTGCCAAAGAGGAGGACTCGCCATACGGTGCCACCTCAGTCTCCATGGAAGACAGAGTACCTGCAGATGATGGCGTTATTGACATCGTTGGCTCACCTTCTCCTTCAAACACGACCTCTAAGAACGAACGCAGATGGAGCGACACCAGCTCCTATGCTGCGAAGAAGGTATTATTGTTAGCTGATTATATCAAGTTATGGTTCATTTCTAGACTTTTCTTCTCTCTGTCTGACTTCTAAACCTTTTGGGATTTGTTGTTTCAGTCTCTCCAGTCTTGGTTCCTACTTCCCAATGGAAACTGGGCACTTGGGAAAATAATTTCCACCTCAGGGATGGAAACTGTTATTCAATCATCTGATGGAAAAGTAAGCTAGCTTCCCTCATAAATCTCGTGAAGTTTTTCCAGTCACTGATTTATTCATCGCACTCTCTTGAAAATAACAGGTGCGGAAGGTGAAAACAGATGGCCTCCTACCAGCAAATCCTGATATTCTTGATGGAGTGGATGATTTGATGCAACTAAGTTACTTGCATGAGCCTTCAGTATTGTACAATCTTGAACATAGATATAATCAAGACATGATTTATGTGAGTTTTGTTTTACCTTAATATTTTCCTGGACAACCCGTGCTATAGTGCTATCTTTCGCTAATAAATTGTTGCATTATGCAACTAGACAAAAGCAGGGCCTATTCTGGTCGCCATAAATCCATTCAAGCGAGTTCGTTTATATGGAGATGATTGCATTGAAGCTTACAGGAATAAATCTATAGAGAGTCCGCACGTGTATGCTATTGCAGACACAGCCATCAGGGAAATGGTCAGAGGTACGTTATATCTTCAAGTTTGTTACTTTGATTTAATCAAAAGGACCACCAATTGCGTTCTGTTTATGTCCTTTTAATCTCGATTGTCTGATATGGATTCCTTTTTTTTTTCTTCAGATGAAGTAAACCAGTCTATCATTATAAGGTTAGTAGAGCTGTTTCCTGTAGATTGTAATTTGGTTGATATTATTTACTATCTTCTGATGTTTTCTTGCTTGCTGTTGTCTCCCTTCTCTTAATCGCTTATTTATTTTCCCAGTGGTGAAAGCGGAGCAGGAAAAACCGAGACAGCTAAGATAGCAATGCAGTACTTGGCTGCTCTTGGTGGTGGTAGTGGGATTGAATATGAAATACTGAAAACCAATCCTATCCTAGAGGCCTTTGGTAATGCAAAGACTTTGAGGAATGATAACTCGAGCCGCTTTGTAAGCTTCTTCTCCTTGTTGTGAGGATAGTAAGTGCATGCAGAGTTGTGTAGCTGGGTTTAATTGTTCGAATTTGCCTCAGGGAAAGCTGATTGAGATCGACTTTAGCGAAACTGGAAAAATATCTGGTGCCAAAATCCAGACGTGTAAGATTATGGCTTATTATTGTCCAATTTTTGAATTTCAGTTTGTCCCAAATCCTTATTTTGACAATTGATGACTGACTCTTATTCTTACTCTGCACATGTTCATTGCTCCTTTGGAATTACAGTTTTGCTCGAAAAGGTGAATGTTTCCAGATTTCCAGTGTCTAAGCTTTTACTCTTTGTCAATTTGGGATTCTGAATTTAATCTTTTGAATGAACAGTCCAGAGTGGTGCAATGCATGGATGGAGAGAGGTCATATCATATATTTTATCAGCTTTGTGCTGGAGCTCCATCTGCATTACGAGGTACTTTCCGCCACATGTTGTGTACAGCATTCAATATTGTTCCGTTAGATAAAATTTGTAAAAGCTGGCTGAGAGTTAATAACAGAAATATATGTCTGGTGGAAGGCTTAAATTTTATATTCCGATTACTGATTCACGAAAGGTTACCAAGTACTTTGCCTGGCAAAATGATCTTAGCCATTGTCTATAAAGATTTGTCCTCAGCAGACTAAATTGAGCCTTATCAATCTGATCAACTGACAATCATTTATTCTGCCAATATCTTGTCTTTGTTTATCCGGTCTATGTTTCTCCAACTATAGATTTAATCTTTTGTTTCTAATCTGCTCTTCTAGAGCTTTGTCATCTAACCTCTTATATTCTTAGTTGGCCTGTAATTGCTATTTTGTTGAAATGCAGAGAAAATAAATTTGAAGAGTGTTAGTGATTACAAATATTTGAGTCAGAGCAATTGTTACAACATCAATGGCGTGAATGATGCTGAAAACTTCCGCATCGTTACGGTACTGTTTTTATTTTTATCCCACCATTTTTATCTCTTGTGAACTAATCGTTTAGACTTATATCCCACACTGAAAAATTAATTGTGTGATATTACATATAATTCAAACAGTTCCACCAATTCATTTGCTTAAGCTTTGGAGTTGTATATAGATTTCTGCACTAATCATGTTTATAAATATTCTAATGCTTATATTTTCCAGGAAGCTTTGGATATTGTTCATGTTTCCAAGGAAGACCAAGAAAGTGTATTCGCCATGCTTGCTGCAGTTCTGTGGCTGGGAAACGTCTCGTTCACTATTGTGGACAATGAAAATCATGTTGAACCTGTGGCGGATGAAGGTAACATGTTTTTGAATTAGTTCAAAAATCTCCTCCATTACGCTCGATGTCAGAACTATGTGAGGTCCATTTTTTTTTTGTTTATCCGTGTAAGAGTCACTAAGATACCATTAAGTGTGCAACATTCTGCTGTCTATTATATATCATGACCAAGAACATTAGTTCAAATTTCTTCCCTTCACTGATGCTTTGACAAGTGAGTGGCCTGAAAGTTGCACTTTGATGTCCAGGTTTAATCAGCATTGCAGAATTGATTGGATGTGGAGTTGAAGCGCTTACATTAACTTTATCAACAAGGAAAATGAAAGTTGGCAATGATATTATTGTCCAAAAGTTAACCTTATCACAGGTAAAGTTGCATTTTCGGTAGAATCTGTGTCCTTGGCACATTCTGCCATACAATGGTCTTGTACAGAGTTACAGCGCAGATGTTATATGTTCGTTTAATTTCTCCTTGGTCTCGTAAGGAGGAAGTTGTGCGACTCTCGTCTTTAACTTGGTGTACTTACTTTTGTGCTTAAAATGCATGTATTTGGCTATTCTCCACGGAAGTCGCTAACTTTTTTCGCATGTTGTATGTTCCATATTACCATTTCTCTGAAACTTGCGTTTGTTTTCAGGCCATTGATACGAGGGATGCCTTGGCAAAATCAATTTATGCTTGCTTGTTTGACTGGTTAGTTGAACAAATCAACAAATCCCTTGCGGTCGGCAAAAGGCGAACTGGAAGATCCATCAGCATTCTTGATATCTATGGATTTGAATCATTTGAAGTACGTAGCTGCTTAAGTAATTGTGCTTGTGTGGATATAATCATGTGTGCATGCGTGTTCCATGATCATATGCGTTCTTCTAGCCATCTTTATTTTTCTTTAACTTAATTCATTTTCTGATTTCTTCTCCAGAGGAATAGCTTTGAACAGTTTTGCATCAATTATGCTAACGAGAGACTGCAACAACACTTCAATCGCCACTTATTCAAGCTTGAGCAGGAGGTATGTATCTTCTCTTCTCGGTTTTCAGGTTCTCATATCAGAAAGTTCGTATCTCTATCTAATTCTTTCTTTCTTTTTCATCTTCAGGAATATATTCAGGACGGCATTGACTGGGCGAGAGTTGATTTTGAAGACAACGAAGATTGCCTCAATCTCTTTGAAAAGGTACCTACCTGTTGTCTATAGTGCACTACAAAATGACGAAGCACAATGGCGTGCTAGGGGACTCATATTACTGACCTGATCAAATGGAGAAATCTACGATGTTTACCTAGTGTTTTGTTAAACTTCTTTGTAGAAACCACTGGGTTTGCTATCCTTGTTGGATGAGGAGTCCACTTTTCCCAACGGGACAGATTTGAGCTTTGCCATCAAGCTTGAGCAGCATTTGAGCGATAACCCTTGTTTCAGAGAAGAGCGTGGGAAGGCCTTCTCTGTTAGCCATTATGCTGGAGAGGTACTTACCTTTTGATTGAACTGATTATTTTCTTGCCACGGATATTTGTAACTTATGGCAGTTCCCCGATGTGGAATGCCTATGAATGAGGGGTGCTTAATCACTTCCAACCTATTCAATCTGATTTGTTGTTCAGGTAAAGTATGACACAACAGGATTTCTGGAGAAAAACAGGGATCTTTTACATTTGGATTCAATTCACCTTCTCTCGTCCTGTTCGAGTTACCTTCCTCGGCATTTTGCTTCCAGTATGCTTGCTCAATCAGAGAAGCCTGTCGTCGGGCCTTTACATAGAGCAGGTGGAGCGGATTCCCAGAAACTAAGTGTGGCTACAAAGTTCAAGGTAATGTTTACTAATGGATCAATTGCAATTGTAAAATTTAGATGCGGCACTTGTTGGAACATAATCTAGCCTGTTCACTTTTGAAAAGACAATTGTCACAACACTATTTCCTAAGATTCGAGCCATCTTTCCTCCGATACTTAGATATTGAGGTGTCACTTAAGATTTCTTGATTCGATGGATCTCTAATGTTGTATCATAATCACTGCCTAATAATACTCTCATGAACTTTCAGGGCCAACTGTTCCAATTGATGCAACGCTTGGAAAGTACCACGCCACATTTCATACGATGTATAAAGCCCAACAATTTCCAGTCCCCTGGATCATATGAACAAGGACTTGTACTGCAACAACTCAGATGTTGCGGTGTCCTGGAGGTTGTTCGTATATCAAGATCTGGATTTCCTACCAGAATGTCTCACCAAAAGTTTGCTAGAAGGTAAAGGACATTGATCCCTCATAGTCACCAAACACTGGTTTGTCCTGTGGATTGTAGATGTGTTTGTTTTCATCTATGATGATAATTGAGCAATTTTTCCTGACCTTGATTCAGATATGGTTTTCTCTTGTTGGAGAGTGCTGCATCTCGGGATCCTCTGAGTGTTTCAGTGGCAATTCTTCACCAGTTCGGTATATTGCCTGAAATGTATCAAGTTGGCTACACAAAGTTATTTTTCCGAACTGGACAGGTAAGTCGTACATAATTTAATTCAGACATGTACACGACATGCTTATATGTTATGCTCATTACGGTGTCCAAACAATTCTATCAAGCCCGTGAACTTGTAGATGTTGCCAATCTTCTTTGTCTGATGGAAATTATCAATCAAGAAAGGACATTTCTGCTTGTGATGAGAGAAGTTCCCCGGTCATAAGAATAAATACTCAGTATAGGTTACTTATTTGTGTTTATTGGATGGACTCATTGTGTTAAACTTGAAAAGATTTTTTGAGTAATTCTGGTGCTTGGTCTTCTAACGTCCCTTCAAACAAGAGTAGTGAATTTTACCAGCTTCTATAAGAGATGTGCGTGTGACAAGAGAATTCATGCAGATCGGAATGCTGGAGGACACAAGAAATCGGACCCTTCGTGGAATCTTGTGCGTCCAAAGCTGTTTCAGAGGGCACAGAGCCCGCTGCTACTTGCGAGAGCTTAAGATGGGAATTGCCGCTCTTCAGTCCTGTAATTCTCTTTCAAGTTCTAAATTCTTTCTCTGTCACCTGTGCTTTTCATTCTATATGGAAAATTATTTGTCGCTTTCCTTGTTTAATGATTATTTCTTATCTCTTAATGTAGTTGTCCGGGGCGAGAAAGCCAGAAAAGAGTATGCGGTTTTGATTCAGAGACATAGGTCTGCTGTTATTATACAGAAACATATCAAAAGCATGGCCTCCAAGAACAAGTACGAGGACATTCGAGGCGCATCAATCACGATCCAATCAGGTACATTCGGTTGTCTTTTATCGATCAGCTTTATTGAGATTCATCACCATCAGGGATATTTGGTTCGACTCTAAGCTCATGCAATTTTTTTTTTCAAGTACAGCAACTCATGCTTTCTGTGTGTATCTATTGCAGCTATTCGTGGATGGTTGGTTAGAAGATGCTCAGGAAATATAGGATTGCTGAATTTCCGGGGCAACAAGGTATTAAAGCAACACGGTCTTGTTTGATACGAGAGAGATCTTCGATTGTCCATTTACGTAGTTTTAGTTAACCTTTTGATGATTTCTAATTTGTGATGAAATCATGATATGTTAGGTGAACGAGTCAGATGAGGTTCTGGTTAAGGCGTCATTCCTTGCTGAGCTTCAACGACGGGTTCTTAAAGCTGAAGCAGCTCTTAGAGAGAAAGAAGAGGAGACTGATCTACTTACCCAAAAGCTTCAGCAATATGAGGGCCGTTGGTCCGAGTACGAGCTTAAGATGAAGTCCATGGAAGAAGTGTGGCAAAAGCAGATGCGATCGCTACAATCTAGTCTCTCGATTGCAAAGAAGAGCCTAGCAATTGATGACTCGGAGAGAAACTCGGATGCTTCTGTCAATGCAAGTGACGAAAGAGATGGTAGCTGGGATTCAGGAAGCAACTATCGGGCTCAGGACAGTAATGGCGTCAAACCAATGAGTGCAGGCTTAAGCGTGATTGGCCGGTTGGCGGAGGAATTCGAGCAAAGGAGTCAGGTGTTTGGCGATGACGCCAAGTTCTTGGTGGAGGTGAAATCAGGTCAGGTCGAAGCTAGTTTGAACCCTGACAGAGAGCTAAGAAGGTTGAAGCAGATGTTTGAGTCTTGGAAGAAGGACTACGGATCTAGATTACGCGAAACGAAGGTGATCCTGAATAAGCTTGGGGGCGAAGAAACTGCGGTCGACAGAATGAAAAAGAAGTGGTGGTTGAGGAGGAACAGCACCAGATTTAGCTAATCATCATTATAGGTATTCTTATAAAAGTTTATTTATAACCAGAATGTAGAGACCGAAAGTGACGATAGAACAGAAGCATTTGGTAAATGACAGAGCCTAGATTCAAGGCTCAAGATAATCTTGTATATCACCATTTTCGTAGTAATGCAGTTATATTGCATTATCTCTTATTCTGCTGTCCGAACAGGTCAAAGTGCGACTCCACGACCCTGACTTGCCTGCAATAGGTTGGTACATCCGAATTTCCACCCGACGAAGAGTGGCGAACCAGAATGTTAGCTATTTATGAGATATCTGAAACAGCACAAGACTGGCTTGCCTTTGTCAGGTCCATTTCGAAAAAATAGAATTCAGACAACTTCAGCCAGCTGCAATGCTCATCGAATGATGATCTGCAATGCGGAATATGTCCATGTACGTTTCAGGAAGTGTGACTTCCGAGCTCGCATCTCCCTGCACATAAATGGACTAGGTATCGATGTGATCAAACTAAGTCCCTTCCCCTTGCCACTGAGTAGCTTCGAGGACCCGAGTTCAGTGAAAGAGAAGGCCACCTGAAAAAACCATGGTGGTTTGCAGATTCCCATACAATGGCAAGGAGAAACTCATCAACTTAATGTTGGTCGCACAAATCTTAGTACGTCAGTTTAATAGTTATATAGAACTAACCATCTAAATGCTTCGAACCCGAGACATTGCTAATGTTCTTAGTGCCAGGACGTGTGTCGTGTACTTTCCGCTCAAGGGCCGCGGCCTAATGTCATTTACATTAGCTCGAAGCCCTTGAGGGAGAGTTCACGATCCACGACTCTGATATGATATATCGCTGAGAGTGTTTAACTTGTAGTTGCATTACATTAACATTGGCTGTCAATGCTTCTTATAGGCGATGAAGAATAGGGAAACGCAAATGCTTCCATGGCCTGCGTATATTTTCTATTCCATATCCTTGTTGGATAACGAAGATAGCTAGTGATCATGTCGGGGGAATAAGTTCTTTCATCCGTAGTTTCTAGAGTGAGACTATAATTTTCTTATTCAAATAAAAACTCGAAAATAATGATTAAACGAGTTTTTACACGTATAAATCAGTTTAATACGATTGCAACTTATAAATCAGTTCAACTGATTGAAATTTGACATTGTCCCTCGTGTTTTTAAAAATAAAAATAAAAAACACCACATTTCATGAATTACGGAAGAGCAATACGATGTGGTGCCACTTCACGTGGGTTGATTATCTGCTTGTGAACCGAAGAGAATTGACGCATGATCAATCTCCATTTCCTTTTCAATCCGGAGATATCAGATTCTGTTTACCTTTTTGGTTGATTTAATTTGACACCTATTAATTCACTAATTCGTTTTCAAATTGATTAAGATTCTTAGAAGATGATAAAATTCTCTAATAAAATCTTTAATACTGTTGATCTCAAAGTGAGGAGAGCATTTCTGGTACCAACTAAACAAATAAGTTGAAATCTATTGATTGTAGCGTCAATATTAATAATCTATTTCAATTTGAGATGAACTCTCATGGTACAAAATTTTTCACTCAAATGTGTTTTTTTACGGCTACTCATGCAGAGGTGGAATGGTATCGTTGAGTTATTATTGTTAAAAAAAAGGCTGACTAGTGTCTCGATGATGTAATAACAAGATTAGTGCCATTTTGGATTCCATATCTTTACATAGTATCTAAAATTCGTTTGAGTTAAATAATTTAGCTTTTAATAGCACTTTTGAGTAGTTTCTACAAACAGATATTTAAAAATTTGTAATTTCTTTATTAATTCGAACTCAAGGTTGAACTATAAAGTATTTTGTCAACGCGATGATATAAGTAGTTGTTGGCTGATCCTTGTATTAGTCAACGGATGATTTCCATCGTGTTTTTTTTCCTCAGCTTTTATATTTTATGGTTAATTGCCTTTTGATTGTTACTCTTGCGGTGTTGCCACCATCGATCAGCTAAGCTTCTTCCACTAGCCTCAAGAGGCGAAGTACGTATTATAAGATACTGATAAAGATAACTGATTTCAATCTTTTTAAAGATGTCTTAGAAAATTTTTATTGATAAAAAATGCTTTGGTTCCAATGTTGTATGTATATTGGACTATAGCACCATATTAGGCTAAACTCAGTCTATTAGATCAAAAAAGAAATTAATTAGTTGATCTAATGGTCGATACAAGGGAAAGACATTTTCATCTTTTGAAAAAAAAGAGAGAGAGGAGTGTACGAGGAAGGAGAAGGAATGAGAAGAAAGGAGAAGGAAATAAAGTCCGAAGACTTGCCACACTTCGAAAAACCTTTTCGGCGAGAACGATCCCAATCTACGGCGGCATCACTCCAAAACTCTACCCATCTCAATATCCTTGCAACTGTGCTGGCTTCCAACCTCCGACTTGATCCTAGAACCATCACTTAGATGTTACCATTCTCTCCGTGACTTTGTCGCCGAAAAATTCACATACCAATTCATTGGATCAATCATACCAGAGTATTGTATCAATCAGAGAAATCTATTGAATCGAACATACCAAACTATTGAATTAATCATATCAAACTATTGAATCAATCTAATCAACACGTTGCCTTCACGTTTGTTCTCTCTACTTGGGTTAAGGTGTTGTTATGATAAATTTGGAGATGGAATGGCTTCATAAAGCTGATTCTCTTGACTCTCGACTTTCATAACAATCACCATCGTTATCGTCGTCGTTACCGCGTTTGTTGTCTCTCTTAGAATTGAAACATTTTCACGACAATTTGAGGACATAATAGATTTGTGGCGATGATTTCCGTCTTCCATGACTTTCATCGTCATCGTCAGTCCGAAAGCTTCGTCAATTTGCTGTAAAATTTTGGACAATAATGCCCCTACCCTATAAGAGTATAATATTATGATGTACTAGTTATTAGAGCACCAAATCAAAACTTAATAAAAAAACACTATGGAAAAATCACGTGAAAATAGAGCTTCTACAAATCTAAATATCAAAATTTCATTATTTGGACAATACTTGATATCTTCATGTCTTATCCGACCAAATCGGAATAAATGCTTTTGTGATGAGAATCCTTAGCTAGCTGTATGTTACGCACCAAATCTTTGGTTGAAATTCTCTCTAATCCTTTTTCTAATTTTGAGTTTCAGTTTACTATTATAATAAAGTTCGATATTATTGAAAGAGGAGTAAAGTCGCCTAAAAAGATAAGAGAACTGTAATGCCGAAATTCATGTTATTTGTTCCCAAAAAGAAAATTCACGTGATTTGGATAATTAATAGAAACAGTTAATCCAAATTTAAATCATGTATAATTTACAAATTTCTCTCAAGGACTCACATTTGCAAGTATTTATCTTCTATTTGCTTACGAAAAGACTGCGAAGTACCGATGGCGAAAAAATAATTGATAGGAAACTGATGCTTTTGTAAATTTTATTCGTAATTACCTCCAATTATACCCTGGAAAGCAACAATTATTTCGATAATTGAATAGTATTCCAGCCCTTGGTTGGTCCAAGTTATAGTTTTTAGGGGTAGCGTTGGGTGCATCCCTCTGTGTACTTCCTAACTTTTATTGTATGATGCAGTGTACGGAGAATGTTCCTTTTTCTCGTCGTGTATTTTTTTCTTTCGAACTTTTCTAAGACAAAGTTTTTACCGAAGTTAACTAGTAGGAGTATTTTGTTAAGTGCTTCCAGATTGCGTAGCTTGTGCAATCGGTAACTGCAGTTTTCAGCGATTAATTATTACGTTAACGTTCAATCGATAATTTTTTGGTAAGGGTTAGAGTACCCTCCAACGTTTATTAATAAATATCAATTAAATTAAAATGTGTACGACGAGATCAGCTAACTCAAATCAATCTCGAACGGATGATTGGCTTCCAAAGCGATTTCAGAATTTATGAGCAATGCAAAAGCCGCCATGTCCCCGGGGACAATGAAGTGTGCAATCGATGTCACGTTCACATCTTGGTCCCGGGATTATTGTCACTCTTGCTTCACCAACTTGCAATAATTCGCCTACAGCACAACCCGAAAATGAACTATAAATTCAAACATAGTAATAATCTCCAATATGCAATAAAATTTGAAGAAATTAGCAGTAATTACAAAAAAAATGATATTTGTGACTAATGTGTGCATATGCGACTACTAGTATTAAAAAGAAGGCGAGATTTAGAAACAAGCCGCGACCTTTATGATACCCTAAATCCAACAGAACCTAAATCGTATTTAGTCTACGAGATCTGGATTTCTTGCCATCGTATACGTTCGCTAACGAAAAGATGGTGAGATTGCAAGACTAATAAGGCGCGACATTTATCCTAAGGTTTGATTGGATCTGGTTGAGGTCCATTCTAAATGGTTTGGACTGAAAAACAAGCTATTTTACTTTTGCAAAAAATGTTAAAACACGAAGATTAAAATTAAAATTTTTTTTTTGTGTAGATCAACATATCGGTATCAATAACTAGGCATATCGTTGTTGTAAATATGAGTTTGTACCAATAACCGAACTTACTAACAACGTATTCGGAGTTGGCCGTTTTCAGAACCTGAATTTATTTTTGTCTACCCCTAGGCTTAAACCGTAAAAAATAATCCCTTACATGCCTTTATTCTACCCTAAATTCAACTGTTTCTAAATCCGTAGAGTAGTATGAGAGTATGTATATGTGACAAGTAATAAATAGGAAGGTGAGATTAAGAGAGACTAACAAGCTGTGACCACGCAGAGGAATACCATGAACGCAATCATCACATCAGCCTTTTTCATTGTCTATTACTCTTATGCCGAAAACTAAAAGGATGTGTTTTATTTAAGGGTAAATTACCCTCTAGTCCCAGAACTTAACATAATTCTTTTATTGGGTCCCTTCTTTCTCATAAATGAGTAATCTATCCTTGTTTTATGAGAAAATATTTGTCTGGGGTCCCCACCAACCAAATTAGCCTCTTTTTCATCTTTTTGACATGTGAAATAACTTCTTTACCCTTCACAAAAGACAAAAGAGTCATTTTTTTTGAAAGGGTAAAATAGTCATTTCACATGTCAAAAAAATGAAAAAACGGGTTCTGATGTCAACTAGGGACCCGAGACCAATATTTTTTCAAAATACAGGGACGACTAAATTTTTTTTGAGAAAGAAGGGATCTAATATGAGAATTTAATTAAGACGAGGGACTAAGGGATAATTTGCCCTTATTTAATTTGGTAGAATCGATTAGTATTTTTTGGTCAATGATCAATGATACAAGGGCTTATTTATATGCTTAAAGTTTGGGAATCAGATGGACAAAAATGTATTCAAGTATCTGTGTAGAACGTTCTTCTTCTTTAATTGGCGGTTTTTTTATGGTACACTATCGAACGGATTTGAATATAGTTAATGTATAGACGTGTGTATGTGTGTGTGTGTATATATATATATATATTTCTTTTTTAATATGGAAAGTAATAAACAACTTTCTTTCCTTAAAACTCAATTTTGATTAGGGATGACAAAAATGCTTATACCCTGCGGATCAGACCTTACTCTTACTCTTACCCTATGAGTCGTGGGTCTATTGATTTTGAATGGGTCTAAAGTAGGGTATGAATATGGGTCTACATTTAAAGGTAGGGTCTAAGATAAGATATGAATCCTACAAAGTTTATCCTACCCTTACTTGTTTTATCCTAATTTAGACAGTACACTAATTAATTTTAAATCATTATTAAACTTTAATTATATTTTTTGTTTATAAAGTATAATGTATTTCTTCAATATTCTAAACTATGCTCCATGAAATTAACGTTTTTAAAATTTTAGTGATATAATATATATTCTTAATCAATTATAACATATTCATTATGATTTAGTTAAATTTAATATATAAAATTAAATATTTGTTTTAAAAAATATCTTACATCTAATTCAAGAGTCATACCCTATAAGACCATTTAGACCCTGCAGATTGTTAGGATAAGGGTATAGGCCTAGTAATAAAAATTTGTAAGAGTTTACGGTAGGGCATGTGTCCAACCTTTTAAACTAGGGTATGGTAGGGTCGTACGAATACCCTTCCCATCCCCATCCAAAATATTTTACTATAATAAAATAACATATTATACCATTTTGACTTTTATTATTCTAGTATGTTATTTATGGTAGTCAAAACTCAAAAACTAGTATAAATTAATGGTTGCCATAGTTTAACAATATCTCAAATTTGAATTTTTAAAAATATATTAATATCAAATAATTATTGAAAAATAACTTAGTTCGAAACTAGATTATTTGATCAAGTAAATAATAAATTTTCAAGTACCAATATTATATATTTATTCACAGAATTTTAATATCTTTCTAATATCTTCCAAACTCAATTTTGGATTATTTAACTCAATTATTCACGAAATTATAAAAATATAGCAATAATAAATATTTATTCAATTAAATTTTATTTTAAAATTTTTATTAATTCGTATCTGAATTTCTCCATATGATCAAGTCACGTAACGGTGAAGGGGAGATGTTGAGACCATTAAGTAGGTTGTAACCTAGACCAATTAAAATGAAAATACTTCGAGGACTTTTTTCTTTCCGAGGGAAAAACATACTTCGAGGACTCATTATAGACATTCGGTGGATTTTTTTTGTAATTTTTGAAAGTTTAACAATTGGTTATTTAAGATTTTGAAATTCAACAACTCAAAATCTTGATTATATATTAGTAAAATTAAAATCCTTACTAACATTTATAACAATGTGCAAAATAATTCGGAGACGAGTACATTAGCAAACTCAGATTATGTTAAAGATTATCAATTTTTTAAGTTGCGGAGCTTGTTTATAATTTTAAAAAATTTATTAATGAAATATCCTAAATTTTATTTGGACATGACACAAAATGAGTTAATCACGTATCTATTATTACAAGCGCTTTCTGAAAATTTAGTGGGGTTAATTTTTAGTTTTTTTAAGATTTATTTTTATTTTTTCAATTTATTAAGTTTTTTAGTTACATTAATTTTAATTTTAGTGAGAAAAGCAATCCCCGATCCTAATGGTCTACCCAGTTTTAGACCTGAAGAGCCTAGGACCTGTTAATTTTAACTGGATCCTAGATCCAAATTCTGTGTGAACACTGCTTTTTATAAAATATGATGACATGATATGGATTTATAGGATCCTATCCGGATCCTACCCGAATTATATATATAATATTCTTTATACAAGGGTCCATAGTGCATGGTGCACGGTTTGGATGCGTATATTGTTACTATTATTCATAAATAAGTTACTATGGTAGTGACACATTCTTTTACTTATTTGTTTCTTGCTAATAATATCTATTATCTATTACTAATTTTTTTTATACTATAGAATGGTTGTTAGATGATATTTTTTTGGACTTATGTAATTTCCTTCTTCTTGTGAAAAGAATTATAATTTGATAAAGATGAGGAGAGAAGCCTAATCAATACTTTTATTAGTCAAATACGCTTCCAACACCAACAATTCGGAGACGATTATTCAAGTATTACAAATAATACTCATTTGGCATCACAAAATTATTTGCACCCAGAGCAAGTGCAATTACCCCTATCACAGAATGGAACTGTGCAACCTTTGGCATTACAAATATCCTTACAATCTGGTGGAAAATTACAGAAACAGTCACAAACAAAATGCCTGCAAATCCCAAAATGGGTAGGGCACCTCTGTAGGCAGTCGGTGGCAGGCGTATCCGGCCCGCACGGTATGGTACCTTGTGCTCTGGTTGTTTGCATCCCACCTATTATAATAAGGTAAAATTTTAATTCACATGATAAACAATATGGAATATATTTGATAAATATATTCAATAAGTATTTTAAAAAACTTTGGATAAAAAGTATATGCAACTGATGTATTGTGATAATCGCAAGTTTATTAGAGAGATAGCCTTATCTTCCATGTTCGCGAATGACTCATTTTGATCTAACTCGATATTAAATTTATAACTAAGATTTATTCCATTTCATATTTTGGCCAATTATTGAAGTAAGTAATCACTCAGGATTTAATATAATCACTTACATGTTGCAACCATGCAGAGGCATACTATGAGCACAATCTTTGCATAACCTTTTTCCATTTTGTTATGTCTCTTCAGCCAAAAATTTAAAAGGATGAGCTTTCTTTAATTTTTGTAAAAACAAATTTGGATCTGGCAATAATGAATCTTTGAACGATTAGATTTTTCTTGAGCCAAAATGCAACGAGGCATAGGCTTATTTATAAGGCGAAATTTGGGAAACTAGATTGCCAAATATGTGTATAAATATCAATATAGATTTGTTCTTTTTCAATTGGTGCTTTTCTTTTTATGGTACAAACTTCAACGGTTTTCGGATATAGTTAATGCGTGCCATACATATGGAAAGTAATAACACTTTCCTTCCTTAAAAGTGGAAGGTCAAAATGATCTTTCAGTTTTGGCATTGCAAAATTAAAATCACTAAAAAAATCCTAATAAAATTTGACTACCATATTAGAAAAACAATAACACAAATTCAAAATTTTCTAAAACCCCACCGACTCTCTCTGCCACGTCCTGCTAGCTTGCTCCCAGTGCCACTTTTACTATCCGTGAAAATATGGATGCATATACTTATACGTAGTTTTTTTATATCTCCCTTAAATTACAATGAGTAAATTAAGAATCACCAGCTAGTACATAAATTATTATTTTATTTTAATCATGTTCTATATTAAAATACATGGACTGTTAAATATTTGTAAATTTTTTAATAATATTTCAAAAAATTTATGTATTTCGATTAAGAATTTGTCAGTTCAATAGATCAATGAAATGTGCATATAATTTTTTTTAGTTTGGCGACGAGGGTACTCAGTAGCCACTAGTCGTCCTTTGACACGGGATGAACATCATGAATAGCTTCATATTAGGATTTTATCAAAGCGAGAAGTCGAAACCCCATTTAACTCTATAGCCACATTTCGTACGATGTATAAAGCCCAACAATTTCCAGTGCCCTGGATCATATGAACAATGACTTGTACTGCAACAACTCAGATGTTGCGATGTCCTGGAGGTTGTTCGCATATCAAGATCTGGATTTCCTACCAGAATGTCTCAAGTTGGCTATACAAAGTTATTTTTCGAACTGGACAGGTAAGTCGTACATAATTTAATTCAGTCATGAACACGACATGCTTATATGTTACGCTCATTACGGTGTCCAAACAATTCTATCAAGCCCGTGAACTGTTGTTGTTGCCGATCTTCTTTTGTCCGATGGAAATTATCAATCCAGAATGGACAATTTCTGCTTGTGATGAGAGAAGTTCCCTGGTGATAAGAATAGATACTCAGTATAGGTTACTTATTTGTGTTTATCTGATGGACACATTGTGTTAAACTTCAATGATTTGAGTAATTCTGGTGCTTGGTCCTCCAATATCCCTCAAA
This sequence comes from Hypericum perforatum, assembly GCA_012979155.1. Classification (NCBI taxonomy): domain Eukaryota; kingdom Viridiplantae; phylum Streptophyta; class Magnoliopsida; order Malpighiales; family Hypericaceae; genus Hypericum; species Hypericum perforatum. The sequence continues at coordinate 23,129 of SOPF01028106.1, read as the reverse complement.
TAAGAGTAGTGAATTTTACCACCAGCTTTTATAAGAGATGTGCATGTGACAAGAGATTCCATGCAGATCGGAATGCTTGAGGACACAAGAAATCGGACCCTTAGTGGAATGATGATCTGCAACGGTGAGTGTGGTTTCCGGAGCTGCGACTTCCGAGCTCGCGTCTCCTGTGTAGCCTTGAGTTCCGAGTTCACTGAAGGAGTAGGCCACCTGCAGAAACCATGGTGATTTGCAGAATCCCATATAAAGGCAAGGAGATGCTCAGCAGGTTAATGTTTTGCTCTCACAAATATTAGTACGTCAGTTTAATAGTTCTATAGAACTAACCATCTAAATGCTTTGAACCCGGGAGATTGCTAATGTTGTTAATGTCAGGACGTCCCTCGTGTACTCTCCGCTGAAGGGCCTCGGCCTATGTCATTAAATGTTGACATTAGCCCGAAGCCCTTGAGGGAGAGTTCATGAGTCGCGACCCTGATATGATATATGGCTGAGAGTGTTTAACTTCTCGTTGCATTACATTAACATTGGCTGTCAATATTGCTTCTTATAGGCGATGAAGAATAGCGAAACGCAAATGTTTCATCGCCTGCGTATATTTTCTATTCCATATAGTTGTTGGATAACGAAGATAGCTAGTGATCATGTCGGGGAATAAGTTCTTTCATCCTTAGCTTCTAGAGTGAGCTCTATAATTTTTGTATTCAATTTAAAGTTTGAAAATAATGACCAAGTAACTTTTTTACACGTATAAATTAGTATAATATAGTTACAATTTATAATATGAGATTTTCTTCAACACGCTATTTCATACCAAGTTCATGACCTGGTTGAAATTTAATACCGTCTCTCCTGCTTTGAGAAAAAGAATTGTACAATAACTGCATATCATGAGTTTCGGAAGACCAATTGAATCCTTGAGTACGATGCGACCATTAACCGACTGACACAACTAATATTTCGAGAAAAAGAACTTGTGGTGCCTCTTCACGTGGGTTAATAATCTGCTTGTGAACCGAAGATAATTGACGCATCAGTTATCTACATATCCTTTTCAATCTGGAGATATTAGATTCTGCATAACGTTTTGCTTCTTGATATAAACGTGCACGTTGTTAAAGCTGCATACTTTAAGTTCACATGTACCGTACAAAAGTATGATAAATTTTGGTGATACCACGTGATATTCGGATAATTATTGAACAAAATTTATGATAAATTTGGTTGATATACCTTGAAACCTATTGACTAACTAATTCATTTGATTAAGATTTTAAAAAAGTGATAAAATTTTCTAATTAATTTTTTAACATTATTGTTCTCAAATGCTAGAACTTGAGAATTTTAGTAGTACAAGTATGGTAAGTGAGGAGAGCATTTACAACCTAAACAAATATGTTGAAATCTATTGATTGAAGCGTCAATATTAATAATCTATTTCAAATTGAGATGAACTATCTTAGTAGAAATTTCACTCAAATGGATTTTTTTATAGATACGCATGCAGAAGTGGCATGATGTCGTTGAGTTATTATTGTTAAAAAAGGCTGAGTAGTGTCTGGATGATATAATAACAAGATTAATGCCATATTGGATTCCATGTCTTTACATAGTATACAAATTTGATTGAGTTAACTAATTTAGTTTTCAATAGAACTTTTGAGTTATTTCTACAAACAAATATTTAAAAAATTGCATTGTATTAGTATATAAGTAGTTGTTGTCTGATCATTGTATTAATCAACGGAAGAATTCCATCGTGTTTTTTCTCAAATTTTTATTTTATGGTTAATTGCCTTTTGATTGTTGCTCTTGCGGTGTTGCCACAATCTATCAGCTAGCTTCTTCCATTAGCCTCAAGAGGCGAAGTACGGATTATTAGATTATGATAAAGATAATCACCTGAAAATAGGGCTTCTACAAATCTAAATATCAGAATTTCATTATTTGGACAATACTTGATATCTTCATGTCATATCCGACCAAATCGGAATAAATGCTTTTGTGATGAGAATCCTTAGCTAGCTGTGTGTTCCGCACCAAATCCTTGGTTGACATTCGCTCTGATCCTTCTTCTATTTTCAGTTTCAATTTACTATTATAATAAAGTTTGATATTACTGAAAGAGGAGTAAAGTCGCCTAAAAAGATAAGAGAACTAACTATAAAGCAGATATTCATGTTATTTGTGAAAAAAAAATCATGTTATTTGGATAACTAACTGAAACAGTTAATTCAAATTTAAATTATATATAAGTTCAAATTTCTCTCAAGGCCTCACATTTCCAACGTATTTATCAAAATCTTTCATCTATGTGCTTACGAAAAGGCAGCGAAGTACCCGATGACCAAAAAATAATTGATAGGAAACAGATGGTTCTATAAATTTTAATCGAAATTACCTCCAATTATACCCTGGAAACCAAAAATTATTTCGAGAATTGAATAATATTCCAGCCCATGTTTGGTCCAATATAGTTTTTAGGGGTACCGTTGGGTGTACCCCTCCGTTTATTTCCTAATTTTGTTGTATAATGCAGTGTTACCGATAATGTTCGTTTTTCTTGTCGCGTATTTTTTTTTCTTTCGAACTTTTCTAAAACAAAGTTTTTCCACCGAGGCCAAGTAGTAGGAGTATTTTGGCTGTTAAGTGCTTCCAGATTGGGTAGCTTGTGGAATCGGTAACTGCAGTTTTCAGCGATTAATTATTAAGTTAATCTTCATTGGATAACTTTTTGGAGGGTTAAGAGTACCCTCCAGCCTTTATTAATAAATTGTCAATCAAATTAAAATGTGTATGACGAGATAAGCTAACTCAAATCAATCTCGAACGACTGATTGGCTTCCAAAGCAATCGCAGAATTTATGAGCATTGCAAAAGCCTCCATGTCCCTGGGGACAATGAAGTTCGCAATCGACGTCACGTTCACATCTTGGTCCCGGGATTATTGTCATTCCTGCTTCACCCAATTGCATTAATCCGCCTGCAACAAAACCCGACAATGAATTATAAATTCAAAACATAGTAATAATCTCTAATATGCCATAAAAATCGATGAAATTAGCAGTAATTACATCAAAAAATGATGTTTGTGATAAATGTGTGCATGTGCACCTATTAGTATTAAAAAGATGGCGAGATCTAGAAATTAACCAAGCCACGACCTTTGTGATACCCCTTAATCTAACAGAATCTAAATCGTATAGAGTCTAACAGGTCTGGATTTCTTGCCATCCTATACGTACGCTAACAAAAAGATGGTGAGATTTGAAGACTAATAAGACACGACCTTTATCCTAGGGTTGGATTGAATCAGGATGAGATCCATTCTGAATGGTTTGAAATAAAGGATTCACAATTTTTTTTTACAAAAATACTAAAACATGAAAATTAAAATTTAAAATTTGGACTATCGTTATTGATCCCTTCAATTAAAATAGTCCAAAATAATTCCTTACATATTTTTATTCTATCCTAAATTTAATTGTCTCTAAATCTGTAGAGTAGTATGAGAGTATGTATATGTGACTAGTAGTAAATAGGACGGTGAGATTGAGAGAGACTAACAAGCTGCGAACATGCAGAGGAATACTATGAACGCAATCTTCACATCAGCCTTTTCCATTGTCAATTTCTCTTCAGCGAAAGTAAATAGGATGAGTTTTCTTTACTTTGGTTGAATCGATTAGATTTGTTTGGGTCAAAGATCAATGAGACAAGGGCTTATTTATATGCTGAAAGTTGGGGAATTCGATGGACAAAATGTACTTTAGTATCTATGTAGAATGTTCGTCTTTTCTTTTTATGGTATAATATTGATTGGAGTTTGAATATAGTTAATGTGTATATATGTATATATTCCACTTTCAATCGGAATGTAATAAACGGCTTTCCTTCCTTAAAAAATCAATTTTGACCATTTTGACTTTTTTTTTACATTATAGGATGTTATTTATGGTAGTCAAAACTGAAAGACCGTTATAAAGTAACGCCTGCCAAATATTTTGACATAGTTTAACTAGATGGAGTTCGAGTTTTAAAAAAACTAATAACATAACATAACTATTTACAAAATTAATATATTTTAAAAATAACAACTAACTCAAATTTCGAGTCATTGATCAAGTAGATAAGAAATCTCCAAGTAACTATTATATATTTATTGAAAGAATTTTAATACTCTTTGAATTTCCTAATCAACTCAAATTTGGAATATTTAACCTAATTATACTCAAAATCGGAAACTTAACTATATTAAATATTCACTGAAAATATTATTTCTTTCACAAATATTATTAATTCAAATATGTATTTGTTGATAAGATGAATTCACATACAATGAACGGGATATGTTGAGACCATTAAGTAGTTCGTGTCGCTTTAATCCAGACCAATCAAAATGGAAATATTTCGAGCTCTCATTTTAACACATTCGGTGGAATTTTTTTATAACTTTTGAAAGTTTAACAATTAGTTATTTAAGATTTTCAAATTTAACAAGTCAACGTAAAATCAAAATCCTTACAAATATTTATAACAAATGTGCAATTAAAAATTTACTAATCAAATGTCTGAAGATTTTATTTGGACATGAAAAAGATAACATGACATTAAAGTGGGTTGATCATGTACATGTTATAGAAGCACAATTTGAAAATTTAGTACTTGAAGTCAATTTATAATTTTTTTAGATTTCATAGGAGTTTGTAAATTGATTAATTTTTTAGTCAAATCAATTTTTATTTTTAGTGAAAACATAAAACTAAAAAATATACCCATTTATCAAACAAAACCAATTAAGGGAAAATAATTGCCCCACAATATAATAGGTGCCTCCGGCCCTGCCTGTTGTCATATGAACAGGGTAGTTATATGAATTTTTCCCAATTAAAAGGATGAGCTTTCTTTAATTTTCGTACACTCAAAATTTGGATCGGGCAATAATGAATCTTTGAATAATTGGAATTTTTTTGAACCAAAATGCTACGGGGCATAGGCTTATTTATATGCCAAATTTGGGAAGCTAGATTGTCAAATATGTACAAAAATATCTATACATATAATTTTTTTTCTTTTTTAATTGGTTCTTTTCTTTTTATGGAAATTTTTTAATGGAATTTTTTTTAGGAGAAAGAATAACTTCATTGATGAGATAGAAGAGTTTTTCTCTCCTTTTCAAAAAAAAAAAGTGGAGCTCTCTCTCCCAAGGTGGAGCCAAACTAGAGTTTATCTCTCTTTCTTTTCCTTTCTGCCGCCTCCCCTCTTTCCCTATCCTCCATCTTTTCCTTTTCTCTTCCTCTCCTTCCCTCCTCTCTTCATATCCGACCAACTTATCCCTTACTCCGTCGTCCAAGACCTCCAACCGCCCATGACCTCCATCCTCGCCAGAAGTAGTCCTTCTTAAATCCTCACCGGTCATAGTCCGAGCACCTCTGATCGAGCATTTTAGTCTGAGCACCTCCGACTGAGCACCTCAGTTTGAGCACCTATGGCTGAGCAACTCCGGCTGCGCACCTCCATTTAAGAAACTCAATCTGAGCACCTCTGGCTGGGCATCTCAATTCGAGCACCTCCAGCCAAGCAACTCCGGCCACATACCTCCGTCCGAGCAACTCCGGAAAAAAACATCCGGTCAAGCTCCTTAGCCAGAAGACCTCTGGCCGAGCACCTCTGAGCACTTCTAGTCAAGCACCTTCGACCGAGCACCTCAGTCCAAGCACCTCTAGCCAAGCACCTCAAAGCCCTTTCTCCATGACTGGCCTCCTTTCTAGTTAATCTAGAGTGCATGCCGGTGCTCCACGGGGGATTGGCTACCATTGACCTCCTCCCTGGCTGACTGTATCTTTTATATGTTTTATGCTTTCTTGTTTCTATTGGTGTGTTGTTTACTGTTCGAGTCACATCTGTTAGTGGTCTTATGTTTTGTCAGCTTATTTCATGCTGCTTTTGCTTCAGTCAACATTGCTCTGTTTTGAGATCTGTTCGGATCTCGATACTTGTCCGTTGCTTGCAGGTGGAGAATCTTTTGGTCAATTTACGTCAACTTTGGCACTCTGCGGAGTTAACACTCAGTTGTCCTTTCGACTTTGTCGTGAGATTTATTTTCGAACTTAGTTTTGGTAGAACCCTATCTCGATCGTTAACTTTTGTGTCTATTTGATTGCCCTTCGACTCCATCCTTTGCCACCTTGTAATTGTCGGTCTTGTTTCGAGTTTTATTCGCTTTGCTTGTATTTTATTTGTCTTCAATGTAACTTGACTTTCAATATAAACTTCGGGCCACTTTTCTTAAAAAAAGATCAGATAGAAGAGAGTTACAACCAAGGTAACTACTATAATCAAAGCTCTCAATAGGCATAATAACAATCGAAAACCTAGCTAAAGAATCTACCCATAACAATTGACACGTCTTTCGTACTAGCCTACTAGGTACGAAGTTGTAGCTACTGGCCTCATTAAAAACTTATTCGATAAACGTGCTCCCATAAGAGAAACCCAAAATAGGAAAAGAGTGCATCACAGAAAAACTGCTCTAGCGATAACACTGCATAATAGGTGTCTCATGTCTCCCCTTTAAAACAATCCCACCTCAGTAAGATAACTCCAAACACAGATCACTCTCTATCCCTAGCAAGAATTGTAGCAATGTCTTTTGGTTTTGAAAATAGTACCAAAGGGTAAGTTGAGATCATGCATTGTACTTTTGCCATGGCATGCACAACTCCATTTATTTTACGAAGGTTATAATGGTGTTGTACATCCCTCGGTCTACTTATAGCCTCCAGATAATCTTTGATAATGATCGCAAGATCACTATGATCATTACAATATTGATTCATTGTGGAGATAATCATATTGCAGTCTGATTCCATAATCACACACGTTAGTCCCAGGGAGCCAGCTAAATTTAGGCCTACCTTGTATCCGTGAGCCTCAAGCAATATAGGGTGGGTGACGTGGGGGAATCTTTGAATCACACCAACTACAAAATTGCCTTTGGGATCATAGATCATAACACCCACATGTCCTCCACCTTCTCTAACTATCCCCGCATCTGTGTTTATTTTGAACCAACCCACCATTGAAGGAAACCAATGCACCATGGTGTTATTGGCAACATGGTCATGCTTGGAGACAACTTGAGCAAAATCTGATCCTAGCCTCAAAGCTGTATCAATAATGATTTGGATGTCGATAGTGCTGTTTGGATCAAACACTTTTTTGTTATGCACCTTCCAAATATCCCACATCATGCAACAATGCTGGCTGTGTTCTTCTGCCTCAACATCTCTAAAAATTGCTATAATTGCTTTTGCAATTGTGTATGACATGGAATCATCCAACAATATGTTTCTCTGTGCCCATATTGTCCTAGCAGTTGGGTAGGGAAAGAAAAGATGGACTATAGTTTCTGACTTTAATACCTCTCTAAATTAGGTTATTTCTTACCGGTAAGCAATTTTGTATAATCCACCACATAAAGTGTTTGATTCGCAGAGAATAGACTGTCTTCCAAATATGTCTCTATAGCTCTCTTTACGAATCCTCACACCCCTCCATTGTCCGTTTGAATATGTTGAGTAAAGAGATCATGGTAATACCTACTTTGAATCGTATACATACCAGATGTCATTGTAGACCATCTGGATATATCCTCACTGAAGTGTTGGCCCCGTGTGATAGAGTGTATGTGTCGAATATCATGCAAAAGAAAAATCTCAGCAAGAAGTTCCTTATTCCATTGTCTAGCGTCCAGATACATGAGTTGCGAGACACTTTGGTAATAATCAGAACCCAGAATTGTGTATCTTGGATAACCATTATTTGAACTCGGGAGCTAATAGTCAGACCAGATATTGGCTCTGTCTCCTATCCTAATCTGCCAAGTGATATCTAATTTTAGCAAAAGTAAACCCTCCATCAAACTTAGCCAAGTATAGCTGGGTCTGAATTCGAGTAGAGCTTTGAGGACATTATAGTAAAGGAAATACTTTGCTCTCAAGATTTTGGCTGCTAGAGAGTTCGAGAATATTAGTAATCACTATACTTACCTTGCTAATAGTGCTCGATTGAATGAAACCAAATTACAAAGCCGAGGCCCCTATCCTGCTTAAAGAGGCACTAGTGTAATTTCTTTTTACTGTTTGTACTTCCCCAGTAGAATACACACATTCATTGCTTAATGCATATATAGGTCTCGATTGGCAACTTAAAATACCCCATCAGATAATTGGCAATGGACTGTACGATTGCCTTGATTAGGATTTCTTGCCCCAGTTTTGACAATGTTCTTTTTTTCCATGTTCCTACTTTTGCCAATACTCTTTGCTCTAAACAATCAAATATTCGTTTTTTGGATCTACCAATGAGAGCAGGAAGCTCCAAGTATCATTTATCCTCTTTAAAACTTCGAAAGCCTAGGTCAGTCTGCATGATTACCTAATCATTCTCTGAGACATTCTAACTAAAATAAATGGAGCTCTTCTGGAGATTAAATTGTTACCCTGATGCCTTTTCATAGGTCGTAAGGATATTCAACAGTCTGCTCAACTCAACTGTATTTGCCCTATAGTAGAGAATTGTATCATCCACAAAAAATAAGTGAGTAGTCAACTAGCTAACATGATACCATGAGTGAAATTCATGCACTCCACATGATGAAGAAGGGTCCTTAATCCTTCCACATAGAAGAGGAACATATACGGTGATAATGGATTGCTTTGTCGGAGGCTTGTAGCGGTAAAATAAGATCTTACTTTCCCATGTACTACATATTGGACCGTATTGACACATTTCAGTACCAACCTTATGAAGGAATCTCCGAACCCCAAATACTACATCATGCTTTTGAGAAACTCCCATTCTACTCGATCATAAGCTTTGGCCATGTCTAGCTTTAGTGCACAATAACCATGTATCCCTTTGGTTTTCTACTTTAACCAATGGAAGGCTTCAAGGGCTACTAGTCCGTTATCTGTAATTAACCTCCCGGGGACAAAGATCTCCTAGTTCTCATGTATGATATTTGGCAGGACAAATTTCAATCTATTAGTGATAGATTTGTTAATAATCTTCATGTTCACATTCCACAAACTTATGGGGCAAAAATTAGCACACACACATTTGGTACCTTCACTTTAAGAATGAGAAAAATAATGGTCTCATTGAGGGGACTAGGATCAATTCCTTTATTAAGAATGGCTAGCATTGTTCGGGAGACATCATCCCTTATGATATCCCAATATTTTTGATAAAATGATGGTGGCATACCATCAGGAGCAGGGGCCTTGGTAGGATACATCTGGTCAAGGGCAGCTTTTACTTCCTTCTACGAGAAAGGTACTGAGAGGGCCATATTTGTCTCTAGCGTAACTCTTGAGACCACCATTTGAATAATATCATCCACCTGCAAGGACCCACCAGTCGTAAAAAGTGAGAAAAGTAATTACTAAAGGCCTCTTCTAGTTTCCCCCATTCCTGCACCACCCTTTTTTCCTCAACCAGAATCCCTTTAATTATATATTTTCACTTCTCTATGCTTTGCCTTTTGATGGAAGAACTATGTATTTTGGTCTCTCTCTCTAAGCCAATCCACCCTAGATCTTTGTCCCCACATAATTTATGCTATACTCAACAACTCTTTTCTCTTTGGTCGAAACATTCTTGAAGGCATCCTTTACTTTCTTTGGTTAATGGTTGCCTTTAGATCTCTGTAATTTCTTCCTCTACTTGTTTTTTAGCATGTCCAACATGGCTGAAAACTGTTCTATCCCAGTGCATTAATAAATTACTGCAAGTTCGTATATACTCCAATACTAAGGTTCCTTCTCCAAGCTTCCCCCAGCTCTTTCGAATTGCTCTTCTAGACTCGCCTCTCGTAGCCACATTGCTTCAAACTAAAATTGACATGGAATAGTTTCTTCGTCCATCCTAAGAACTTTCCCAAGAATTAGGCTGTGGTCCGACCAAATCCTAGGGAGAGCTTTAGCTCCACTTGCCAGGAAAATATCGTGCCATTCTGTCGTAATGAAGACCCTATCCAATTTGCATTCTACTACTCTTTATCTACCCGACCATTATGCCATGTAAAAGGCAAACCCGACATAGACAATTCTTGAAAGCCATAGTGTAACATTGCCCCGCGAAACTCCACCATCCGACAAGTAGGTACCAGGTTACCACCCATTTTTTCAGTAAGGTACATTATCTCATTAAAATCGCCTCCACAAATCCATGGGAGCTGTGATTGCTAACGAAGGTTGCATAGTAATGCCCAAGTCTCTGTATCATCCTCTGTATTTGGCCAACCATACACCCCCGTGAATCACCATTTAGGAGTGTCCTCCATCTCTACATCGATATGATGTTGCAACATAGAGAGGAGATTAACCACAACATTCCTTCTCCAAACTAATAGTAATCCTCCTACTCTTGATCTTCCACTCCCAGAGCACGATACAAAAACACCATTCTCGAATCTGATCCTCCACTTCAGCTCCTCTGCCTCAGTCTCCGTAAGTCTAGTCTCCGACAGAAAGAGGAGCTCGGGGTTACAGACTTTTGCTAGCCTGTTAGACTGACGAACTATACGTGACCTCCCCAATTCACAAAAGTTCCACCATATCAAATTCATTACTTTCGGCAGGGTTGCTTCGCAACCACCGCCACATTCATAGACGAAGCATGATCAGCCCAAGCCACCCTCTTGTATTTGCTAAAGCGCGAATCATTGACTTCGTCCGCTTGTGATTTCCTTTTGACATGTTTGTGGTAGTGTTCGAATGTTGGAGAAAGATGATTGAGTGGATGTATGGTGGGAATTTGGATATAGTTAATGCGTGCCATAAATATGGAAAGTAAGAACGACTTTCCTTCCTTCAAATTGGAAGGTCAAAATGATCTTTCAGTTTCCGCCATGGCAAAATTAATATCATTAGATCCAAATCAACTTGACTACCATATTAGAAAATAAATAACACAAAATAAAAATTTTCCAAAATCTCACCGACTCTCTCCACGACGTCCTGCTAGCTTGCTTCCAGTCCCTCTTTCACTATCCGTGAAAATATGGATGCAGACATTTATAAGTAGTTTTTTTTATATCTCCGTTCAAGTACAAAGAGTAAACTAAGAATCATCAACTAGTACATAAATTGCTATTTTAGTTTAATCATCTCTTATGTTTGAGTACGTAGAGTGTTAAATATTTAAGAGAAACTTTTTCGTAATATTTCAAAAAATTTATGCATTTCAAATATGAATTTGTGGGTTTAATAGATTGATATAGTGGACATCTAATTTACTTGTTGTAGTTGGGCGAGAGGCACCTCAGTAGTCACCAGTCGTCCTTTGACACGGGATGAACATCATGAATTGCCTCCTCGTATGCAAGTTACATTAGCCTTATCGTATGGTTTAAAGGAGACTGGAATTCGGAACATTAAGTAAGATGTATATATTATGAGGACTAAAAAAATTACATTATCTAACTCTCTGTTTGTGGTGCCGGATAAACGATCTCATCTTGTTGGATAAAAATAAAAATTCGTTCTCATAAAATTTTGAATTGAATATAAATTTTTTAAATTGATGCACCAACAAAATGAAAATCCACTCAATATACGTAATAGATGTATAACTAACACAAAACATTGGATTTAATTAATAGTTTTATTAGTCCAATCTGTCTCGAAAATACGACTCATAACTCGAACAATTAGGAGACAATTATTCAAGTTTACAAAAGACACTCATTTGGTCTCCCATAATTACTAGCACCCGGAGCACGTGCAATTACCCCTAACACAGAATGGAATTGTGCAACCTTTGGCATTACATATATCCTTACAATCTGGTGGAAAATTACAGAAACAGTCACAAACTCCGTTCCTGCAAAGCTCAAAATGAGTAGGGCACTTCTGTAGGCAGTCGATGGCAGGAGTCGCAGGTCCACACGTTATAGTACCTTGCAGGGTTTTAAAAAAACTACCTTGCAGGGTTTTAAAAAATGACCCGGAGGTCGACCTAGATTGTCCACACGTTATAGTACTTTGCAAGGTTTTAAAAAACTACCTTACAGGGTTTTAAAAATGGCCCAGAGATCGACCTAGATTTTGATCCGACCTATGGGTCGGCCGGCCCCGTTTCGCCCACAACCGGTCAGATCAGGATATATATATATATATATATATATATATATATATATATATAGATATACATATATATATCCTTAGTTGTTAGTTAGGAACTTTAAGACAGAAGCCCCTTCCTTGTAGATATCGAAACACCAAGTAGGAAAAGAAAAAAAATCCAGAAGAGTTTAGAATCTAAAAAAAGCCCTCTAAAGATTGCAACTTTGGCCTTCACAATTTGAAATCTACGCTAGTTTTCCTTAAGGTCGGTGTCTTTGATTAGCTAGCTAACCCTTCTTAACCCTAAATCGCCTAATTAGTAATTCCCCACCAAGGAATCTCCATCCCCTCGTTCTCTTTGGCTTCTTCGTTTAGGAGGCGGAGCACTCAGTTTGGACCGAGAAGGGGAGGCGAGAGCGAGGAGGAGGAGGAGGATGGGGAGGGGTTCAGAACATTTTTGGTGAAGAAAAGGAAGGGAGAGGGGAGGTGTCGACGATGGGGCTCGAACGTGAGGTGGTACGACGCGAGCTCGAACGTGCTTTGGGCGAAGTTCATCCACGGCGGGGAAGTTAGGGTTTTTCAGTGTTTGGGGAAGTATTTTTTAAGATCCTATTCTAATTCTATTCTATTACAACATATGCTTAAGCCAAGTTTGAACCTTGGACCTCCACCAACTCAACACCTCCCAATACCACTAGGTTACAAGGCCACGGGTGTGTTTGGGGAAATTGGAATTGGGAATAGGAGAGAGAGGGGACCTAGCCAAAAACCCTTTTATGTATTTTTTTTTACTTTAAATAAAAAAACAGTTGAGCCGCGTTTTGGGCGATCTGTTTTTGGTCAAAATCGTATGATTCAATCATTTTTTGGCCAGCACACAAAGAGAACATTTTTTAAGCCAAAAATGAGATGTTATTGAGAGCATTTGGCAGTCCGACCAGCCCGTCTGCCAGTCGGACCACATTTTTTAAAATCCTGGTACCTAAATATTATTATCACATCGTAAAATTTATGGATACGTTACATAAATATTATTATCTCTTTTTGAAACATAGATTTTCCATGTTTGTGAGTGACAGCTTAGATCTAATTCCATATCAAATTGTTAAAGCAAACAACTCTTTTCAAATTTTATGGAATTATCGTATTATTTATTATTGGGGAGTTAATATAATTACTTACAGGCTGCGATCATGCAGAGGAATACCACCAACGCAATCTTTGCATTAGCTTTCTCCATGTGGTAATTTTCTGTTGAGCCGAAAATTAAGAGGAGGAATTTCTGAATCTCTGGAACGATTAGATTGTTATGTCGTTTGGATGGAGACACGAATTTCGCATTTATATAAAGCAACTCAGTGGCTTGAATATAAAGTTTTTTATGTCAACTCATGGAAACTAGTATGGAAAGCTAGTAGTTTTCCATATTTTGCTCGGTTTTATTTGTGGAAAGCATATTTTAAAAATGAATTTGAATGGTAAGTGAAATTTAATGGATTTCCCTCTAAAAAAGTCCATAAAGGACAAATTAATAATAGAAAGTGATAAACTTTATAAATTGGTAAAATATTTTTGTTTTGAGGTACAATCATTGTCGCAATTTAATAATTCTTCTATCTAATAGTAAATAATATAAAATATTAGTAAATCTCGGCACCAACATCACATGAGATGATATTTTTTTTTGACAAATATATAATTTACAAATTTGATAAAAAAATATATTTTTAGATATTAGTTTGTACAATATTTAAATAGTTCTAGTTTTGTCATCTTCTTATAAAAAATTAAACTAATGTACAATAAAGTTATTCTACCTTGATTGATTTGTAGAGCTGATTTTTGTCATTCATAACTGTCATCATCACCATCCGACCATAATAATAGTTGACCCAATATTTATCTTGTACAAGGTGGTTTTCCGATAAAATTGGCGATGTTTAAAAATGAGACGAGAGAGAAAGATCGAGACTCAACATACACCGAAGAAGAGGACATTGAATAGGATCTACTGTTAGATTCTTTAGCAGGATATAGCTCAGCGAGAATATCATATTCAAAATAAAACGAAGGTTAGATGACGACGGGTTACATTGTTTTAACCTAAGAAAATCATTATTTATACGAGGGAACTTTATCGCTTGGTGTAGTGCTAGTGCAGAGCGAAAGCGTAAAACAAAATTGCAGAAAATTGCAGAGCGAAAGCGTAAAACAAAATGGTAACATGCAGTGAATATAATTTGTATCTAAATTGCATAACAAATATTACGGTAGATTATATTATAGATAAGTATTCTGTCTGGTTTCCCTTTTATCATCAATACCATAATTTTCAATACCGTTCTAGAAGTCATGTCGGTTTTTTCCTAAAATTCGATTTTACTGGTATTACTGGTTGAACTGGTAGTCGAATCAAAATTTTTTTTATATAGTTTCACAGTATATATACATATAAAAACCTAATAACATCAAAATTCATTACAAATAATATAAGTTCATTCCAGCTAACATCAATATATAAAAAAACAACATAAAGTTCATTCTAAATATCATTAAAGTTCAAATCATATATTCAGAATCCAAACATTCAAAGCAACATCCCACCGCAAAGATCTATCTTCTTATGGCGGGCTATTCTGAGGACCCTTCCCACCACGAATCTTATGCTTCGTTGTTGGCCCAAATGTGTGATGTATATGCATGGAGGATGCAGAGTCCCTAGATCATGTTTTGGTATGTTGCCCGATTACGGTGGCTTTTTTGTGCTACTTGTTTGGTCTCTTCGGGGTTCCATGGCAACCTTTTCTGAGCCTAAATGAGATAATCGCAGAGGTGATAAGTCAATAGTTTAGCCATCAAGTCAGATTGCTATGGAGAGTGGCCATTGTGATGGCTAGCTGGCTACTCTGGATTGCGTGCAATACGCACATTTTCCATGATCAGTGCCATAGTCTGGACATGCTTCTTGTGCTCTTTCAGTGTATGGTGAGTGAGATCGTTGTCTTTGACATTGGGGGTTGTTTTGCCTCGCAGAGGGAGCAGGATATTCTTCGAGCACTTCGTATTATACCGAGACCAGGACGAGCACCGTATATTTTTGAGGTTATCTAGCAGTCCTCCTCCGGGCAGGCTCAAGTGCAATACAGATGGCAGCTCACTAGGAGTACTGGGACATGGTCAGTCAGTAGGCGTGTTTCGTACCTGTAGGGGCTTTATTAAGGGTTACTTTAGTCACCCTGTTTCGAGCTACTTTACATTGGAGGCAGAGCTCTTTGCCACCATTCTTGTAGTGGAGATTGCCTATGAGCGAGGATGGTACCATCTTTGGCTGGAGACTGATTCCATGTATGTCCTATATTATTTCTAGACGCCTCGGGTTTCCTATGGTGCTAGAGAGCCCGATGGCTGCACATTCTAGAGCACCAGAATCAGATGTAAATTCACGTCTCTCACATTTTCTGCGATAGGAACTTGGTGGCAGATGCACTGAATCACCTTACGGGGGAAGGGTGGTGGCCGAACTTCTCAACCTCGCTCTCCAATCTTAATGGTCATGACAATTCTGGTCAGCCGTTCTACAGGTTTGTCCATTAAGGAGGTTTTTCAGTTAAAGGGATTGACTGTCATGCTTTGCCTATCCTGACTATCAGGTTTGTTGGTGAGCAGGTATTATGGCTTGTTTGATTCACCCCACCAGACTACCGGGTTTGTTGGCTACATAGTTGTTATAAATTCTGTAATTTATTATTTGATTTTTTTTCTCTTTTATCACTTGATTTGGTTGTCAAGTTTATTAAACTCTTTCATAAAATTATGTGTACTATATTCTTCGTAAAGTGATTAAATATAAATGTGTCTTGCACAACATTAAATAAATATTATCTTGATTGACAAAACGATATATCATAAATATTCTTAGAAATTTATTATCTTTGTTATAATTATTTCTTGTGATATATTATGTCTAATCTTATTTTGTTTACTTATGATAGTATTATCATGTTGAATCTAGCCAAACTTGATTTTGTGGTCTTCCATATCACGGGCAAGAATTATTTGTCATGAATTTTGGATACCAAAATTAAATTTTCTAAATAATATTTTTGTTTCAGAATTTAATATAAATATTTATTTTATTATAAAGAGTATGGAATTGGCTCGAGTTGACACATCTATTAAATAAAGAGATTTGTGTTTAGGAGATAGTGCCACAACGCATACCATACTTAAGGATGATAAATATTTCCTTCATTTGAATATGCATGAAGCCAATGTTAGTACAATATCAGGTACTTGGAATATAATTGAAGGCTCCGGAAGAGCCAATTTATTTTTACCTGGAGGTATAAATTTTTGCATAAATAATGCATTATATTCTTATAAGTCTCAACAAAATTTGTTAAGCTTCAAAGATATACGCCAAAACGGGTATCATGTTGATACAACAAATGAAAAAAATAAGGAATATTTGTTAATCACAAATATTATTTCGGGTAAAAAGTATATTTTGGATTAATAACCTGCTTATTCATCTTGTTTGTATTATACATATATGAGTGCACTTGAAGCACATGCAATTATACACCAGAAGTTTACTAATTTTACTATTTGGCATGACCAGTTAGGTCATCCCAATTCAATTATGATGCAAAGAATTATTAATAATTCATATGGACATTCTTTAAGGAACCAGAAGATTTTCCAATCCAATGAATTGTCATGCATTGCATACTCTGAAGGAAAATTAATAATCAAGCCATTGCCTGCTAAAAATAGATATGAATCCATTAGACTTTTGGAACGTATACATGGTGATATAAGTGGACATATTCACCCTCCATGTGGACCATTTAGATACTTTATGGCATTAATTGATGCATCCACTAGATGGTCACATGTATCTTTATTATCGACTCGCAACCTGGCATTTGCGAAGCTACTAGCTCAATTAATTTGATTACGAGCTCATTTTCCAGATAATCTAATTAAGACTATTCATCTCCATAATGTTAGTGAATTTACTTGAGAAACATTCAATGATTACTGTACAACCATTGGTATAAATATCGAACATCTTATAACTCATGTTCATACTCAAAACAATATCGCCGAATCATTTATTTAACAAATTTAATTAATTGCAAGACCATTGGTTATGAGAGCAAAACTCCCCAATTTAGCTTGGGGACATGCTGTTTTACATGCAGTAATGTTAATTCATATCAGGCCAACAAATTATCATGAATTCTCCCCATCTCAACTGGTTTAATGGCCAGGAACCAAATATTTCCCATTTAAGAATTTTTGGATGTGTGATTTACGTTCCAATTGCTCCTCCACAATGCACTAAAATGGGACCCAAAAGAAGATTGAGAATATATGTTGGATTTGATTCTCCATCGATAATAAAGTACATTAAGCTACGTACTGGAAATATGTTTACGACATGATTTGCCTACTATCATTTTGATGAATCAATTTTTCCAACATCAGGGGGAGAAAATAAGTAGCTTGAGAAAAATATTGGCCGGAATGAATCATCTTTTTGTTATCTAGATCCTCGAACAAAGCAAAATGAACTTGAAGTTCAAAAGATAATTCTTTTCAAAATTTAGCTAATTAATTGCCAGACAATTTTGCTGACCCAAAGAGAGTGACTAAGTCACATATTCAGCCTGCTAATGCTCTTTTAAAGATCGATGTTCCTAAAGGATGATCAATCATTGCCAATGAAGATAAGGCACAAATGAAATGCGGTAGACCTATTGATTCCAAAGATAAAAATCCTCGGAAAAGAAAAGCAGCAAATTTTAAAGATGGTCAAAATGAGGATATCTTGACTCCCGAAGAGTCTCTAGTCAATATTTATGTCAAAGAAGGGCAGACTCTAGAAGAGTCACTTTGGATAGAAGATCAGGTACCTGAACATTTTGATAATCATAAGATCTCAATAAATTATGTTATGACTAGAGAAAAATGAAACCGAAATAAAATTATCGTCGATGATATTTTTGCTTATCATGTAGCGCTAAGTATTGCCGAATACGAAAAAGAATTTGAAATTTTGGGAATTCCTATCCCATGTGCACACCCCTAGAGTCTACTAAAATATTGCCGCATCTGTGATGTATTAGATTATTTACTTTAGTTATGTATGAGCTTGATCCTATCATTAAAAAAAATGGATCCCGGAATAATGAATCTTTTAAATGATTAGATTTTTATGTTGTTTGGATGGAAAGGCATTCCGCATTTCTATGTACATATTTTAACAATAATGTTTTGTGCTAAGTAAAATTTAAAGGATTTTCTTCTAGCAAAGTCCATAAAGAAAAATTAACAGAGAAATTTTTATATAAATTGACCCAATATTTATCCGGTACGAGATGGTTTTCCAAAAAAAAATGATGTTTAAAAATGCGATGAGAGTGTAATATTGAGACTCACAACATGCACCAAAGAATACGACCCATCGTTAAGTTCTCTAGCAGTAAATTGCTCAGTGAGAATATCACATTAAAAAATTAAACGAAGTTTAGATGAATCATGAATGGTTACGTTGTTTTAACCTTTGAAAGCCATAATTTTGAGAGAATTCGATCACTTAGAGAATTAGTACAGCAAAAGCGTAAAACAATTCCTAACATAATTTATATGAGAGAATTCGACCACTTTGAGTTTAATATATATCTAAATTCCAAAACAACTGTTATGGAAAATTATGTAATGAGTAAATATTCAGACTGGTTTCCTTATTTGTTCATAAATACCTTTAATATAACCGTGGCTTTTTTGGGCATGTTCAGTTTTATTAATTCCTTTTCCAAATAAAGAAAGAATGTTAAAGCAATACCCGATACTTTTTCGCAGATTACACAAATTTGTTTAGGTATGAGAACAAATCGGTACCTTGTTTCGAAATACAAATATATTTTCCTTCAACCGCATACTCAGAAGAACATTACAAATAATACCCAATAGTTTTTCGAGAAGTACCAGCAGCACCCTATACTCTTAACATATCGAACATTACAGTTAATTACAATAGCAAATTCCTCCAATGCATTCAATAGAAGTTGTTGCAACTCTACATATTGTTAGTTTGAGGCAATCGTGCGCTTTTTGACAACCAGTTGGGAAACAACCTTTGCAGATTCCCTTGACGCATTTAGCACCGCGGACAATACATTTTCTAACACAGTCATTGTCATTGCTACATTTACGTGCTTCAACGGTGTGCATAATCCCACCTGTATAAAAAAAGAAAAATTTACGGCCATTCGAAGAGTTACAAGACGGATAAATTGGTTGGGGTTAAGCTCAAACTATAGTAGGTGGGATACAATGATCACCGTCTGAAACCTGTTACCAAAATTGGTTCCTTATCATTAATGTCATATATTGTAAGTTATGGAGCAAAACCTTCGTCAAATGTTATTTTTGGGATTAGAGAAAATATAATCTTCAATAATTTACATTATTCTTTGAAAATAATAAAAATAAGTTTTGGAGTAATAAATATGTAAGCATAAAAAAATACTTAGTCCATATTCAAGTGACATAAGATTTAGTCTTATAATATTATTCAAATCCTAAACTTGACTGAACTATTTGTCACCACAACAAAACACTTACAACAACTGTTTCGAGACAATAGAGATGATGAACAATGATGTCAAAATCATAAAAATAAAATAAATCCAACACTGATACTTATCTTCAAATATTTTTTAATTCACAAAAAATATACAAAAAATATATTTATTCAGAAATATAACTTTACGCAAAAATTAATAGCAAGATTTAATACTAAATTCAAAAAAGTATTAGTTACTATGATAAAAAGTTGATTAAATTTTAACATTGATGGTAATTCGAAATTGTGATATTTTAGGACATTATTTCCTAATAATTATCACTTTAAAAAATCATTTATCACGCTCATCAACTCGGGTGTGTTGGAGATTTATCGTATTTAATATAGCATCTACCTAACTAAAAAACAAAAGAAAAAATATTTTTCCTTCAGAAGAAGTTAATGCATTTTAACCAACTGTTTTGGTTTGTTTGCTGTACTTACACAATTGCGCTCTGCGCGATTGTACAAGTGTTCAGATGTAAATATACTTGAAAGAGAAATAACATACTTTTTTACCTTTAAAAAAAATATTGCAATCGCGTCGCGTATGATTTTATTTGAATCAGTTATAGATCCTAATCTAATCTTAGAGGGGGAGAGAGAGACTAACAATATACGGTGATAAAGATGATGAGGACGACGACGATTTTGCGATAAACTTTCTCCATTTTTCTTTTGTAGTGTGGAATTTTTTTTTTTTTTGTAGTTTGGATTTTCGTTGGTATCTTTCGGACTTCGAAGAATGGGCCTTAAAAGTTAAATATATACATGAGTTGTCACGGACTAATTTGGCAACTAACTAATTACAAATTATCATCAACTTAGGTAACTCTATTAACGTTTAAGTGTTTTTCACAAGTAAAATTCTATTAATATTAAAAAATATCCCAAAAGTATTACACCAAGATAATTATTTCTCTATACACTAGCAGATATGAAAGATCCCAATGGCTCCGCTAGGTTTTTCTAAAAACCCCTAGTTTTCCAAGTTGACCACACCGTCATTGCAAATAAGTAATAATATCGTAAAAAAATATGTACACAAAATATAATTTGAAAACATTAGAAGTAACATGTCTTTATATAATAGAAAATACTTGAAATTCAATAAAACTTATATAAATCAAATTAAAAATTTAAAATAAGAGCCAAAAGTAAAATAGAAAACTCTGTCGAGAGACACCCACCAGCCACTCGCTTCTCGCTTCTCACTTCTCACTTCCGCACCCTCTCGCTTGCGTAAGGAGGCTCACGCTCGTCCCCTCTCTCACTTGTGTAAGAAGGTTGGTGTCTACCAAGGTTTTAAAAAATGTGGTTCGACTGATTCGACTGCGAATCGTTTCCCATACCGTCCCTTTTTTTTAAATGCCTACCTAGCGAACTGCCTGAATTCCAGTCAGACCAAACAGTTGGCTCAAAAAATCCAATCTGACCGAATGGTTCCACCATACTTTATTTATTTTTTAAATGGTTTTATCTATTCAAGATTATCGTGTGTATGGATACTTTATTTGATATATTTTATAAAAAATGGTATCTTTATATGTTATTTTTTAATCTATTGTGTTATTATTAGTTTATTATATAAATTATTTTTTACATACCTAATATATATTTCAAAAAATACAAAAAATATAAGAAAAAAATTTGATCTGACCAGTGATTGGACCGATTGGACTAGTTGACCTAGAGGTCAGACCTAATTCTGGGTTGACCTCCGGGTCATTTTTAATAACCCTAGTATCAACCACCTTCTCTACTTTCATGCCAGATTCAATAATTTTCATCTTGGAACAAAATTGTCAGTTATAAAGAACTATGAAACTTCATGCAAACTTAAACAAACTCCATCGTGATAAAGTACTATTCGATGAAGAATTATAAGATCTTACAAACTAAGTCAATTTTACTAACTCCTCCATAAATCATAGGTAACTACTATCAATAAAACTATTTTAACATTATCACCTCCTTTTATTTAATCACTTGAAGTTAGCCCTTAACATTGAAATTTCGAGCTTGTTTGATCTATTTTCTTCAATATTCATTGAACCCCAAACTAGTAAATCTATTTACAAAGTAACTTTGTGTCCTTTATTATTCAGTTGGCCCCATACTCCATTACCTCAAATCACTTCTCCGCTGGATCTTCAAGCCTCAAACTAATGCTACTTGCTATATTACATAATAAAAAACCTTTTATTTTACCAAGTAAAACTCTCAGCATGCTTCAAACTCTATTATTCAACCTTGAGTGAGATACCTGATTTGCATGTAGTTTCATAACGGCTTTGCATTCCATATGTCAAACCTACCTAATATCTTTGACAATGATGTTCCTTTATACAATCATAGTAGAGCCTAACTAATAATATTTCTTCAAGACAACCATGCCCCCTGTCATGCATGTCTCCATGTAATAATTATAGTTTACTATCTATGTCTTCACAAATCTGAGCTCTACCAAAATTATTAATGTCAAACCTTTGCTACATCATATGAATTAATCTCATATGACCTAAGATGTTTTTCCCTAAATTAGAACACAAGGAAGTAACTTCACCTATCCTCTACTAACCTAAAAGTATTTTTAGCATATCTTTTAGTTAGACAGCTTATAACTTTATAGCCATACTTGCTACAATTCAATACTCTTAATAGATCTAATTCTTCTTCAACTTTGAAGTATTTCTTATCTTACACAACTTTACCATAATATCATCCCATATTTTAATTTAGATATCACTTAAGCTAACATTTTTACAAGCAGAACCATCACATATAGTCACTATACCTAAATCAACAAACTTGTAGTTGCCGAACCACCATTTATTGGGTATCATATGAAAGGAATAAGTGTTATCCAAAATCCAAAAATCACAATACTTTGAAAATGATCAGATAGAAAAATAATCACCATAAAACACATCCAAATAAGAGATGTATTCATACATGCTGATCCTTCCTCGTGGTCCTAAGTTCTTCTTAGACAATCGTTCATATGCTCTTTTTCCTTTCTAAAGTTGCTCACAAGTTGACTGAAATCATTGCTATATTGGCTCAAATCTAAGCCCTCTTTCATCTTAAGCTTTCATAATCATTAATACTATTTGTTCGAAAAAGACTTAGACATATACCTTATCTCCAACTTTGTTTATATCTAAGCTAGTGACTCCTCATTAATCATGTCTTCCAAAAATAAGCAAAATTGTGCAACCGCTTTGCCCCCTATTTCCTTCCACTCTTGTTCCTCCATCTTCTTGGGTTTTTTTCTCCGAGAGTAGAATGATCATCTGTTCTTGTAGATCCCTGAAACACCTAGGCCATATCTCAAAATTTGACAAACCATCAAACTTCGC
>SOPF01028104.1:65396-112926 GCA_012979155.1 Hypericum perforatum | reverse complement strand
CTCATACCCAGG
Source organism: Hypericum perforatum (assembly GCA_012979155.1). Classification (NCBI taxonomy): domain Eukaryota; kingdom Viridiplantae; phylum Streptophyta; class Magnoliopsida; order Malpighiales; family Hypericaceae; genus Hypericum; species Hypericum perforatum. The sequence continues at coordinate 112,914 of SOPF01028104.1, read as the reverse complement.
ATAAAGAGACAAGTTGTTACGAACCCAACTGAATCACTATAACTCCCAGTTCATTACACAAGTTCCAAAAAAAAGGAATCCCATGGGCAAAACAGTATGTCAATAATCCATGTGAAATTCTTGTCAAAACATATCTATGCTAAAGAAACTAAAAACCTGAAGGCTGTCTAGAATAATACTATTAGTTAGTCAAGAACAATCACAGGTATGCAAGGACTTTATGACAATTTTACCTGGTAGCCACTAGGCTTTGGGTTAACAATGTAGTCATCAAACTCACCATCGATAGGCGTCCAAAGCCTGCACAAAAAGGATATAAAAGAAATGCGGTCACAACAAATCAAGATAACAGATACATATAGAGAGAATGTTTTCTCTATTCTCAGATCATCGTACAGTGGTGTTTTAAGCCACAAATAATCATAGAGTATCCGAAGTAATCCAGCTTAATGCATCTCCTGCAACAGGAGAGTTGAGAATGATATACCTGTGCAAGATGTGAAGAAGATTGTAGCAACACTGAACAGCAGGTCCATGTAGGGTGCCGCTCTTGTCTCCGACAACCACCCTCAATGCGCGGGCATCGTACACTTCATCAATGCCAACATCTTTTCGCTTCATCTATATGGAAAGTAAAAGTCACACAGAAAGAAATTTGTCTAAATCTGAGTTCTAAATTCTTTCTCAAAAACCATCTATGATGCCACAGCCAGTAGTTATACAAAAGGACAGGTGAAAGAAACAACTTATAGTAGCAGTATGCCTAGCAAAACCCAAACCTTACCTTGGAGTAAATACTGTATAAGCTTTTCAGCCGGCTTGATAATATGACTTCCATGCCAGGAATATAGCTGCAACACAGATAAAGAGCAAGATTATTCAAAGAACACCTAGCCCAACAAGAATGAAACGGGATGTAAAAAAAAAGAATGGTCTGCATGATATCTTCTGCACTACAGTAAAAAGGAACCAATGTTGGTCGAATGACATACGAAGTCGATATAAGCAACTCCCGCTGAAGTGCTTCTTCACAAAGAGCAAGAGATGCTAAGGCAATTCCAGCATCCTGAACTACTTTTGGTGTTTTTTGGATTTCCCATGTTTTGCTCATCCTACTAAGAAACTCGCTACGCTTTTTTCGATCTAGCATGATATCAAATGGAACTACCGCATCCAGAAGATCCTGCATCAAAGAAGCATCTCATAATAAAAAACAGAGTAGGAGACAATAAAAAACACGATCAAATCTCTTGCTGCTTCTCTCAGTTTATACAATGAGTGTAGTGTGCTATTGCAACAAAAGCAACTACACCTACTACAAAGTCAAAAAATTGGAAGAAACAGTTGAGATTTAGAAGAAAAAGGACATCCTTTATCAACCTCTGGCTTTGCTCAGCCACCTAATCTCCACCTCCTTGACAAGCCATGTCCGAATTATAGGTGAAGGGCCAAGTACTACACAAAAGTGTAGAACGCATGCATAAATCTTTATCCACTTTAGTTATTTATTCGGTAAACCTTGTATAATGTGTAACCAAGTACCAACAGTTTGGTTTGTTGACAAATAAATGCCAAAGTTTCATCAGTAGAAAGATACCTGATTTATTCCTCTACCCTAAATATCAACCATTTTGGGCATTCTATTCTATTTGACTAATACAACAAGGTGCCAATTTCACAATCCTGAAAGTGACACCATGCCTTATTTGCTCAACGGGAGCAAGGGCATCACAGAAAGATAGAGAACCAGACAAAATTTCATTCTTACTAGAGAAAAACTCCATCAAAGCTATAATGGAGGCATATTATACCAAGTAGAAAAGGCATCTTTGCATTCACCAGCAATGGTGCTTTGAGGATGAATGAAAAAAAGGTGCAACCATTTCTTCCATTAAAAAGAGATAATTTTACCATTCTTACTCGCATTTAGATTGGGTTAATACTCTACCTTCATTGTAATGACACCTTGCTCAATTCCCAGGGATCTGCCTTGTTTACTATCAGACATAATCTCATCAGAATATAAGGAGTATGCTTTAGCAAATGCTCTTCTAGGATAACCAGCCTTGTTTCCAGAACTCCACATGGAGGCAAGGTCAGAGCGCATGGTTGCAAACAGTTCAGGCTGCATTTAGTATGTCAAGATAACAACATTCAAAACAAAGTCATGGGAAAGTCATATCAAAACATTAAAACAAGACTTGTCCCATGTCATTAGAGAACAAAATTTGTCTAGCACTTAAATGACACTGGAAAAAACAAAGACTGACACAAGAGATGCACATATTCTCACAAAGTGATATATACGCAGCGAGCACCATAGAACATGAAACAAACCCTCAGCTTCTTTCCCACAATCTTTACAAACCGATTCATTCAACTTCTGCAACCACACCATTCAATAGGTTTTAAGAGATCTTTCCTCTAACCTCTTAATAAACAGAAGCCATCATGTGCAGTATGTAAAACATACAAACTTTTCTTTAAAGGGTTAAAATTCTATTAATCCAAATGTGAGGGTTATACACCATGAGTACTAGAGGTATGACCTACCCTATAACAAATTAAATTACCTGAAGAACTGCAAAACACAAATCTTCCAGCTCAGCTTTCAAAGCCCACAGACCCAATCTTGAAGCAAGTGAGCACCAGATGAGCAATGTCTCGTGTGCCACAGCTTGAGCTTTCTCTTCTGAAAGAGCATAACTACAAGAAGCAATTGTGGTGATCTGTAACTATCCCTTGTGAAGAAACCAACGTATCTTAAAACAGGGCAAGTAACTTAAGGGACAATTAGGAAGTTAGTATTTGAATCTTGAATTCTCTTTCTATCTACCTGTCAACAATAAATGTCGCTATAATGAATTCTGAAAACTTCACGAAGGAACCAGACAGAATCATGTAGAATTTTGAGAAAAAGAAACCCAATTACTCACTTAAGAAGAAAGATTCAGATAAATGATATTGGCCACTACAGGGTATGGAGATAACGACAAAAATCATATTTGACGAGAATATGAACTTTAAGGAATTGATCAAAAGTCCTTACATTGTCCTCATATTGTGAAGACGATCAGCAAGCTTGATAAGCACCACCCTTGGGTCGTCAACCATGCCCAACAGCATAACTCTTAAGTTGTTCGCCTTAAAGAATAACCATAGAAGCAGAAGTTGGTCAAGTGCTGTAAATATTTGTTAACAATGCAAATACTGAAGCACGCTTAGCTTGCAGGACAACCTAGTGGAAGCAGGATATCTTGACATAGTTAAATATCTTGTAAGTAAATGACCAGACATTCAAGTAGAGATACGATAAGACCAGTCATATTCCAAAAAATAAATCAACTGAAGTCATGCATCCGGCATCGTTTTCTTTTCTTTATTTTTTTGTTGCTAAATGAGTCGTGCAGACCACATCTATTGCGAAAGAGAATGCAGATGGGCAGTAAGCCATGAAGGGATACAATTAGCACAAAAAGAATAACAACATTAAACAGACAACGAACTTTCTGATATAAAACTGGAGTTACAGAGTGTTTGACAAGAGGATCTTCTACTCCAATTTTCCAGGATGAAATGTAGTTGATGAAAAACAAAGCTGCAGAATCTAGAAGTACCTCATCTTGACCAAGGGAATTCCGGTCTACATTTATCCTGCGATTCCTCCTCAGCAGCTGTAACATAAGAAACCAGTCAAGGAACTAGAATTCAAGAACAGAAAAATCTCTCAAGATCACGCACTCTATTAAAGAATATGCCTCTCCTGATTTCTTTGAATGCATTAGACCTTTAAAGTGGGGTGGAAAATAAAAGTTTAGTTCTAGGGTGGTTATTGGTTCAGTCATTTCTTCAATTTCAGTATCTGGAGACTCGAGTGAGGATGCTACATCATCGCCAAATTTCAATATCATTTTGTTCCTTAATATCTTCAAGGCAGATTGAGGTAGCAAATTAATCTAGATGGGGTACCTGATTAATGAAACTTAACCTGGAAACTCCGGCAACTAACTTTGCTACATCATCGCCAAATTCTTCTTCTATAGCACGTACACTCATACATGTATCATCGACTACGTCATGAAGAATCCCAGCAACAACCGTATCAATTGCCTACACCAGAAAAAAAAATCACCTCAGCAATAGATGTAATAAAACCGCCTCATCTAAAGTTCGACTAATAAGAGTTATGCAAATCCCGAAAATGCTCGCTCCAACCATCGTCATTAGAAGCACTATCAAGCAGGTCTAATAGCTTTTTATCCTTTATTCTCTGAAACATACCCGTTGGCCACTTGCTGGAACGAGCTTCGCCAAGATTCTTCCAGTGTGGATGCAGTGCGTCAAGTAAGGCTCCCCCGTCTTGCGGACCTGCCCGTGGTGAGCATTCTTAGCAAATGCAATAGCCTTCCGCACCTGCCTTCGCAGATAAAAGTGCATTTTAGTGAGAAGCAGCAGAAACAACTAAACGAAAACCAAAATTAACCGCCATCACCAAACTAGGAGGTCCAAGAAAAAAAACCTCCCCCTCCGCGAAAACCGGACACCCCGTCACATCGACCCCCTCCAAGACCAACGAACCTGCCAAATTAACGAAGCAGCCATTTATGACGTCATAAATCACTCGCAAATCACGCAATAAAGAAGACAGAAGTTAGGTGATGGAGATAAGGATGAAGCTAGTTTATTAATTATTTATAGTTTTATTATTAATTATCAATAGTTTAGTTTTCCCTAATTATTTGTCCCTTCCAGTATTCTTTAATCAACGGATCGAAACTATAGTCCGTTTGCGGTATTCTACGGAATTAGCGGATTCGTGGTTGCTTATCCACGAGCTTTCCCTGCATCACTAGCTCACCAGGCTGTTCTTCCGCCTTAGGCCAGAGGAAGTCGACCTTCGTGGAGAGGCAGGCGCCGGACGCGATGGCGACGGCGGTAACGGCGACCTGAGTGATGGTCGACGAGACGGCGCCGTGGACGGATCCCGATCCGGCAGCCGCCGCAGCCGCGATGAGGTTGGCGGAGGTGAGGACGGAGGAGAGGTAGGACGGGGAGACGGCAAGCCTCGGGGAGAGGACGCAGCGGAAGGTGTAGGGGCAGTTCGGGAATTTGCTAGGGGCGGGGGCGGCGGTGGAGGAGCGGAGAGGGAGGAGGATGAAACGGTGCGTTTGAAGGAAGGAGAGGGAGGAGGAGAACATAGTGGCGGTTTGGCATGTGGATGATGATGGAGGAGAAGATGATGACATGGACGAAGAAGCTTAAAGGAGTTCGTTGTGGATTGAGGGAATATATTTCAATCGTTGGGGGTGGTGGTTAATTGGTTATGGATTGTTTTTTTTTTTTTCAATAACGTTTTTTTTCTTGTGTTTTTTTATTATTATCTTATAGTGGTTTTTGTTTTTCTTATCGGGTGGGAAAATATTTGGGAATTGTTGGGGATTGGGTAGGCGTTTGCCAATTATGGATTTTATTCGGGAAATGTTTATATTTTAATTATACTTGGTTCGGGTTAATCTTGCTATAAAAGTTTATACAAGCAAGAGTATTAACCAAAAAATTATTTAAGCGATAAGATTGGTGCGTCCAGGAAAAAGAGTCTTACCTTTTTATTTGGCTTTGCTTTCGATATATACGCTTTATTGGCGGTTTCCTCACTCAAGGTTGGGTCAGTTTTTAACTTGTGGCGCGAGAGATATGAAGGTGGAGCACCCGGGAGCCGGAGAAAAATAGAAAAAGAAAATTGCTCTCGTTGAGAGTTGAACTCAAGACCTCCCGCTTACTAAACGGGTGCTCTAACCAACTGAGCTACGAGAGCCCTTTGCTCAAGTTCTTATATCAAATAAGTAATCCTCTAATTAGTATGAACTACTCCAACTAGTACTTTTATTTGATGCAACAGGAAAACGTTTCTAAATACCATACGAGCTCATAACTATGCCACCCCTAATGTGGGATATCATCGGTTATCATGGTATTGATAGAAAGGCCCTGCTCTTTTTTGGTTGATAGGTGATGGTAATCAAATATATTTGAGTCAGATAAAGACGGAAAAGTGGCAAAACTCAAAAGGTATTTAACACTTTGTTTTTTTTTTTTTACAACAAAGGTGAAATCTACAGTTTTATGCTGGCTTAAAATCGGTTTTTCTTTCGAATAACAGGTTGTCCATTCAAAATTTACATGGGAGGAAGTCACATTATAGGACAAGTCAAGTAAGATCAGAGGAAGCCCTTCCAAACAATCTGCCTGCAGCCTACTCATTCTCCTCCTGCAAAGCATAGTAAGGCCTGATCTAGTCAGGGCATTTGTCACTTCTTACAGAGGACAGCATCCAACTCTCCCGTCCGGCTTTCTTCGAGGCGAAACCAAGACGTGGAGCCTGCACAACAAACACAAGATCAGGACAAGGTAGGCAGTTTACTAGTAATGATTGTAGACAAGAGAGGGATGTCCACCTGCAATGTTAAAACGACGAGGTGCCCACGGAGGAAAATCCAGTGGCTTTCAGTTCCTTCAAAGTTCCTGCTAACCAGTCTAAACCCTCATACAGGCCATCGCCCCTGAGTGCACAAGTACCTTGTATATGCCACTTCCTGTTCTTGAGTTCAAGGAGACCCAATCCTTCGCACACCTCCCTAGGTGTCATTGCTCCTTTCTGACCATGTGACAAGACTGGATATGAGAACTCCATATATACAACAAGAGCTTATCAATTTTCTTCGCACAACTCCTCTTCGTATTTTTTTGTTTCAATTCTTCTCAAGGGGAAAAGGAGTGAATTTCATGAAGCACAGAGAAGAAAGGAAAAAGCATAAAGCCCAGAAGAGAACATGCATCTTCATTTTAAGTTGAAGTGAGAGAAAAAGAAGAGGGTTTTGAGTACCATGTCTTGCTTGTTGGCAAAGACCAAGATGACGGCATTGAGCATGAATGGATCTTTGATGATGGTCTACAATTAAAAATAACTGGTCAAACTAGTATTTAATCTCAAATAAAAGTCACATGACAATAATATAAAACCTGAAATTCTGCCTTGGCTCTTCCAATTCTTTCTCGGTCCAAAGAATCAACAACATAGATCTGCATGGGTAAGTAATATTGCACCCAATGTTAAACAAAGGCCTTCAAGAAAGGGGAAAGAAAGAAAAAACATCTGCCTAACTTGGGCCATAGCATATTCAATAGAGAAAGCTCACCATGTGAACGTTTACCGAGTGAAACACAGGAAACCATACTCATCAAAAAGAGAATTAAGAAAATTATATGTACATAAACAAGAAAACAAAGAGCGATTTAGTATCACCAGTCCATCTGTGTTGTTAAAATAGTGCCTCCACAAAGGCCTTAATTTCTCTTGCCCACCAACATCCCAAACAGTGAACATAACGTTCTTATACTGCACTTTCTCCACATTAAACCCTGAAGGAGATATAAGAACCTCCATCAGTAACTGGTCCACCCAGTATTAAATATTCACACCATAACAACTATATCATTCAAGGACTGGATACCAAGGTGATTTACAGCAGCAACAATTATCATACTCAACACACACATCAGGTTAATACATCTGATCCCCCATTCTGGTTCCATAGAAAGGATGGTGCTCAACCCAGATAAAGGAGGCTATCATTAGGTAAACATAAATCATACGACTTTCCCTTAAAAGCCAAAACAAATTAGAATGATGAACCTTCATGTGCATCAGGTGATGAGGTCTGCCCCCGAAGTAGCTCTAAACGTTTTAAATCCATCTAAAGAGAATTTTAAGTCCACTTAATCATCTTCGGAAAAACTTTGGAGAGTTCAATTCATGGCGTTACATGGAGAGGGAAATACTAGGTATGTGATTTACAATAGAGGATATTCCTAGGCTAATACAGACGAAAACTGTGATCCCCACAAGCTATGAATCACAGACAACAGAGGTCAGATCTTACTAGAGCGTTCTATGCACTCATGGTCATTTGCAATGATAAGACCCTTCACTTTTTGCGATCCTACTTAGAACCTACACCCGCATTTCCCTCCTCATAACTAATTGGACCACAATGCATGGTATTCATACAGAGAGGCACTGGTACAACTAGCACACCAACTAACTTTACTGGTACAGAGCAACAGAGAGGTTGTAGCATCATAATCACTAACAACAAGAAACAGCACCTACCAATGGTCGGAACAGTAGACAAAACTTCCCCAATGTGTAGCTTGTAGAGTATGGTTGTTTTCCCAGCTGCATCCAATCCCAGCATAACAACCTAGGCCAGCCCCCAAGATAATTTCACACAGAAAACGAATCAGTACCAGGCACCACAAAGATCTGAAAAATAAAATGTTGGAAAACCGAAACCAATAGCCCATTTCAGCCTTCCTCCACGAACAGAAAACACCTCGAGGGCCTCAAAACCGTTCTTGTTACTCGTAATCACACAAATCCCTACTTAAAGCACCATTCGAATCATATTCCTCGATATCGTTCGAATCATTCAAGAGTAGCTCCCAACCGAACAATACACAAATACATAGAAATATTATCCAAAAGAAACAAAAAAAAGACGCGCAAATTTCAGGTAGATTAACCGTGGAGGACAAAGGTAAATCGAGAGAAGCTTCCTTCTTTAGATAGTAAACCCTAACGAAGATGGGGAAGAAGAAGAGGAAGAAGGAACGACAAAATACCCGCATCTCGGAGTTGCCGAAGAAGGTATCGAAGAGTTTCCTAAAGGCCTGGCCCATTTTTTTCCCGCCGACTCTAGATCGATCCTTAGCTTCTTCGAGGAATTCGAATCACGAAATTTCAATTCCCGGTCTTCGCTAGGGTTTCTGTGATCCTCAATTTTCAGAAACTAACGCGCTTCTAAACGGAGTCTCTTCCCGTCGGAGTAGAAGAATATTCATCTCTCGTTTTCCTTCTATTCCCTGTTTTTAAAATTTTATTTTTCGCTTTTCTGGGTTTACTTTTCCTTTTTCCCCTTGTAAATTGTAATTGTTTTTGCTTTTTTAGTTTTTTTAGTTGCCGTTGGATTTTCGTATAATAATTTGTATAAGAAGGCGGTGACCATTTAATTCAATTTTTTACATAGTTTTCAAAAACGGATCGGAGATCGACCCGGTTGGCTGGGTGATCTGGGCGATCTCCAGTCGAACCAATTTGACTGGTCGGATCAGATTTTATATTTAAAAAAAATTCTATTTTTTTGAAAAATATATAGGTATATAGATAAAAAATTTATGTAATAAATTAATAATAACATATAATCATACTATTTTTTATAAAATATACCAAATAAAGTATCCATACGAACAGTTAATCTCGAATCAAAAATAAAAAAATAAATCAGTCAATATTATCGGTCGGACCGGAAAATCACAAAAAATTGTCGGTTCGTAAGGTAACCGGTCGGATTATGAATTTCTGGCCGATTGGGTGGGCGATTCGCGGTCCGACTGGTCGGACTGCCGATTTAAAAACTATGATTTTTTATTGATTTTAATTTAAAATTTTGAATTTAATATTTCTTAAATTCTGATAATTTCTTAACTAGTTGATTTACAATTTTTTTCATCAATTTTTAACTACTAGATTTGATTTGAAAAGTTTAATATAAGTATTTAATATAAGGGTAAATTACATCTGGCCCCCTCGGATTTGGTATATTTAACGCTTGTCCCCCTGCTATTCTAAAATCGAGGAGGAAAAAAATTCAACGGATTGATCTGGGTATTTCGAGGACTAACTCAATTAGGGTACTTTTGATTTTTTTAATTTGGGAAAAAGGTCACCCTTTACCTTTGTTTGGGTGTCGGAGGCTTCAAGTTGAGTAATTTTCTTTGATTTTGGCTCCATTTACCTTCGTCTATAGTAATTCTTGTGGGTTAATTTTATTTTTGTTTGGTTGTTGTGTTAATTCTTTGGTTTAATTGTTTTCTGGATATGTGAATTTCTGGTTGAGAAGAGGAGGAGGAGGAGGAGGGCGTAGGAGGAGAAGAGGAAGGAGAAAGGAGGAGAGAGAGAGAGAGAGGAGAGAGAGATTGAATGTTTTTTTTGTTTTTTAGCGTAAGGGTATTTTAGTCATTTCCCGTGCTTCCTTGCCGGAGAAAATCTCCGATTCCGGCATGAGGGACTGATTCGTACAATTTTGCCATACAGGAAGGGTTTTTTAATCGATTTTAGAATAATAGGGGGGTGAGCGTTAAATATACCAAACCCGAGGGGGCCAGATGTAATTTACCCTTAATATAATGGTCTGTTTGGTACAACTGATCAAATTTCAACGTTAGTTGTCGGCTGTATCAGTTCTTAGATAATATTTAATTTCAAAAAAGCATTTGGTAAATTCGTATTGACTAATATCTTGCGTTGTAAAATTAGTAATTGACTAATAAATTTCATTCATTAATATATATCCAATAAAATTAATTCTTATTTTGTACTATATTTATTTCAATTTTAAAAGAAAACAGTGGCAGAAATCATTATTACTAAATGAATGATATCCCTTGATATTAGGTCCCTTACCAGCTCTCTGCTAGGGTTAGGTTTTTTCTCCTTCTTAGGAGTATCGTCCCTTTCTAGGGTAAAAATCACATCTACACGTAAGATCTTTCTCCTTTCATCGATCACCGCCTCATACTCTCGTGGATTTCATTAGTTATTCTCAGAAGAAAGTGTCCTCAACACTGGTTCCTCTTTGAAACACGAGTTTAGCGGGGTAAAACAAGTTCCTGGATGGAAAACAAGGAACGAGAGGGTCCCAACCAGGCAAAGACAGATGGAGACAAACGAACAATGGAGGAATGAGGGAAAACCGTGATGATCCCAAACCAGACAATAAGGATTCATTTAGTGCATGACAATTAGGTTGATGACAATGCTAGTGCCCCCCCTCGTGCTACCTGGTCATCGTAGAGAGGCAATTGCAAAGAACATATGTGATGAAGAAGAAATCCTACAAATCCCCTTCTAACTATTGGCGATCACGAAACCCTCGAAAGGAATCATGGTGGGCACAGTGTGCACTAATTGATCTATCAATTCTGAGGCTTTCGTGAAGATGATGACAAACCTATGGTGCCCCCGACACGATATTCAAATCACAAAAATTGCCTCTAACCATTTTCTTTTTTAGTTTTTGGACCGTAAATAGATGCAGAAGGTTCTCCACGACCAACCATAGCACTTCGACAGACAAGCCGTAATTCTTAAGGAAGTGACGGAGGGAGACCAGCCTTCATCGATCCTGCTATATTATATGCCTATATGGGTCCGAATCTACGACCTCCCCCTATGAGGTTATATTTGCGATATAGCTAAGGCAATGTGATCAACATATCATGAGTTTTTAGAGTGGGATGATAGCCTAGAGACGAAGGGCAAATACTTGAGAATCAGAGTGATGGTTGACATGCGGAATCCACTACCCAAATTCAAATGGCTCAAGTTCATGGGGGAACAACTATGTCAGTTTTCTTCAAATATGAGAGACTTCCCACCTTTTATTTCGCTTGCGGAGTCCTAAGCCAGGTGGAATGCAACTATGAAATGACACTATCGAATGATAATCCACCTACTTTGATAGATAAATACAGGGCTTTGTTAAGGGCCTCACCTTTTAAACCCTGATAAATAGTCATGGATGCTAACTTAACCTCAACCACGACCATTCGGAGAAAACTTGTACATGATCCTGACTTCCAAGTGATGTCCCTACCCGAACCACAGCCAAGGAGGGCGAGAACTACCCATCACCTTCCTCCAGTAGTCCCTTTACTACTCTTACAAACATTAATCCCAACTCAACCAATCCACAGGCATCACCACATACCTCTGGATCGAACATCCCCAACCAAACTAAATATATCTCACCACATGTTCTGTAAAACCCCATCAATAACCCTCCTCCACAATCGGTTCCAACAGCCTACCCTATCATAACTAGTACAAAACAACCAGTAACTACCACCCATCACCCAATCCCAAGCTACGTAGAATTTATCCCCTTCCCTTTCGAGAAATCATCCCATATTCCTTCGAACTATCCAACACCCATATCCCCCTCTGTAACGACGACCATACCCCATAAAACCATAGCAGTACCCAACCCCAACCTATAGGGACATCAAAGAAGAGATGAAAAAAGCAAGCAAAAGAGCCCAATCTAATGACGATCTTTAGATGATTAATGCGTGAGAGGATAACTTGGGAAAAAGAAAAGAACCGAATGAAGATATCTTTGAAATCCAACTCAGCAAACGCTTAGTAGTTGCTTCAGAAGACCAAGGGATATCTCCTATCTCGACAGAGGCTGAAAGTTAGCCCCATCGAATCCAATGAATCTCTTAGCTTGAAATTGTTGCGAGTTAGGGAACCCCAAGGTAGTTCGTTAGCTTAGTATGCTAGCAAAAGCTTGCAAATCCCAAGTGATTTTTCTCTCCGAGACTAAACTCAAAGTTCATGAAGTTGAGAAAATCAAATGGTACTTAGGGTACAAATGTGGAATTTTTATCTCATGCTCTAGCGAAGGTCGCTCCCATAGTGGTGATTGGCCTTAATGCGGTAGAGAGAATCATACTACTAACCTTCTCACTCTACCACATTGATATAACAATTAGGGATACAGATAAATGGCAATTTATAGGCTTCTACGAATGGCTGAATTTGGAAGAAAAATACCTCTCATGGAATCTCTTAGCCGAACTCAAAGAACACTCCTCTCTACCATGGATTTGTAGTGGAGACTTCAATGAAATCTATGAAAATTTGAAAAAACAAGGTGGCAACCTCGTCCCAGCTACCAAACTCAAAGATTTCCATGCAATAATCACTACCTGCAACTTTTTGGAAATTAAACAATCGGGGATGGCTTTCACGTGGAGCAATAATATAGAAGGGGAATCCTCTATTGACAGCAAGTTAGACCGGTAATTCGCCACTCTGGAATGGTGTACTAAATTCCTTGCGTCATTTGTCAAAGCTGAAGAGAGAATTGCATCAGACCATAGTCCCTTATTTTGTTCTATCCAAGAGAGGGCACCTTACTCCAGCCTTCGACGCTTCCGCTTTGAAACTATGTGGATGCGAAGTGCAACTCAAGATCAAGGTGAGATCCGTGTCCTCTTCCATGATTATTATTGCTAATTATTCTCCTGTTCTAGTTGTATGCATGTCAATGATATAACTAGTAAAGTTATCCCCACGGTTAGGAAGAAAATGTGCACTGCACTTACTGGTCCTTACACATGGGAAGAGGTCTTGACGACCCTACAACAAATGCATCCCATATCTGCTCCAGGCCCAGATGGTATATCACCTATATTTTATCAGAAATTTTGGCAATTGTGGGGGCGGAGGTGCAACAAACTATTCTGGATGTCCTTAATAATGAGAGAGATCCAAGCTTTATTAACAAGACTATTATTACCCTAATTCCCAAGGTAAAAAAGCCTACGCTAGTAACTGAATTCTGCCCTATCAACTAATGCAATTGTATCATGAAGGTTGTCACCAAAGTGATAACCAATCGACTAAAGCCCCTTATACCAAGAATAATACATGAAAACCAAGCCAATTTTATCCCTAGTCGATTGATCACAGATAAATCCCTCATAGCATTCAAGACCTTTCACTACCTCAAGAAGAAGAAGCAAGGGAGGAAAAGATACTACGCTATTAAGCTTGACATGGTAAAAGCTTATGACCGAATTGAGTGGTAATTCCTCGAAAGCATGATGCGTGCACTTGGATTCCTGGCCTTCTTTGTCTCCCTAGTCATGAGATGCATTAATTCAATTCAGTATGTAGTATAGGTCAATAGAGCTATTGGAGACTACTTCACTCCCAGTTGAAGACTTTGCCAAGGAGATCCCCTTTCCCCTTACCTATTTTTTGTGCTGAAGGTTAGCTGCTTATATTAACCATGCTGCCTTAATCGGTCAAATACATGGCATAAAATTGGTCCATTCAGCTCTGGATATAACCTATTTATTCTTTGTAGATGATTCTCTACTTTTCACTAGAGCTACGAAAGAAGAGCTAAGTATTATCATGCATATTCTGGCCCAATATGAACAGGCTTCTGGCCAACAAGTCAACCGATAGAAAAACTCTATCTACTTTAGTGGAACATGCTGACTAAAGTAGGGGAACACTTAAGGGACTTGCTATAGATACATAGTGCAATGGATAAGGAGAAGTACTTAGGCCTCTCGACGATCATTGGTCATTCAAAAAAGACAATTTCTGCTAAACTCGAAGACCGAATTAGAGCTAAAATGGGAACGTAGAAAGAGCAATATCTTTCAAGAGAAAGGTATGAAGTTCTTATTAAATTAGTCCTCCAAGACATTTCTACTTAAATTATAAGTTGCTTTCTACTACTGGCTAAAACTTGCTCTCGTATCAAATAGCATCTCTATGATTTCTTCTAGGATGGTTCGGGAACATATCGCAAGTACCACTGCCATAGTTAGGATGGAGGACTGGGCTTTTGACGACTCTCAAACTTTAATAGAGCTATGTTAGTTAAGAAAGCTTAACATCTTCTGAACGTCTCACACTCTCTAACAGCCAGAGTTCTAAAGGCATGTTACTATCCCCGTAGCTCCTTCCTAGATGCTACAATTAGCTACTCACCTAGTCACGCTTGGTAGAGTATAATGGAAGGACTCTCACTACTTTGCAATGGAATACAATGGAGGATTGGTGATGGTAAATCTGTCAAACATCTCTTTGGACCTTTTTTCCACTATAGCATTGAAATTCACATAGGTAGTACTTATAAGGTCCAAGAAATCCTTGTGTTTGGGGATATTTAATATTTATCTCTATATTTCTACTAATTAAAAAAGTGTTCCTTTTAATTTAATATTTAATATAATACATATTTTATCTCTATATTTTTGCCAATTAAAAAAAGTGCTCCTTTTAATTTAATATTTAATATAATACATATTATTTATCTTTATATTTCTGCCAATTAAAAAAGTGCCTCTCTTAGTTAATATTTAATATAGTACATATTACTTATCTCCATGCTTCTGCCAATTAAAAAAGTGCCCCTCTTAATTTAATATTTAATATAGTACATATTATTTATCTCTATGCTTCCGTCAATTAAAAAAGTGCCAATCTTAATTTAATATTTAGTATAATACACATTATTTATCTCTATACTTCTGCCAATTAAAAAAGTACTTCTCTTAATTTAATATTTAATATAATACATATTATTAAAAAAGTGCCCCTCTTAATTAAGGTTATTTGAATCGAGGGGTATGTTTGTAATTTAATATTGTAATAACCATTAGTTAAATGCATCAGCCAAAAATTATAGCTACTGATAAATAGTTTTCGGGAGTTATCAGGTAAGTTTTTTTTTCCAAAATCAAACACTTCAAAATCAGCTGATAGACATCCAACATCCAACATCTGATTTCTAACAAGTGAACCAAACATCTACTAAGTACTTCACATTATAAATTTGTATATAAATGTTAATAATTTATCGAACATATTGCTTTGAATTTTACACTTTCTCAAATTTGTTCTTCAACAGTTACAATGAATGAAGTCTCGAGAACTATGTCTTCAAAACATAGTTGTCGAAGCGACCCGCGTCAGCCGCGATCACAGAATGTAGCAGAGTTTGAGATTTTTTTTGCTTCGCTGATGTCTATTGAAGCGACAGGAGTAGCTCTGACGTGGGCACTCCATCCAAAATATGTGAGTTTACTATTTGTTCTCTATTTTTAGCTTTTTAGAGGAGCAAAAATGTAAATTTAAAAAACCTAAATATGTAATCTCACATCTTTCTTCTTCTCTTCTCTTCTCTGCGACTCTCTAAAAACCTAAATTTCTTCTCTTTTTCTAATCTCACCTTCTATGGCCACCCCAACACCTACAGACTGACTAGACTGACTCTGGTGACCTTTGGCCTCCGTCAACCACCACTCACCACCATCTCTCCCTAAACTATGGTGATGGCGATCTTTGGACTCAGATGGGTTTTTAAATTTTTTTCTCTCTTTTTTATGATTTTTGTTATGTAGCTCAGTAGCTGAACTCCTTGATGTTACCTCTAAATGATTGTAATTGCTAGTCCCACTCTACTTGTCTATTTTAACTGGAATGTTTTGTAATGTATGATATGGCTGAATTTTTTATACATTTTTAACAACGATGACATCTCCTAATACTAATGCTCACCCATCATCATCATCATCGATTTGAGTTTTGAGTTATTCAAACCTAGTGTGGTGACATAAAATGGGTATGGAATATTTTGAAGGATAAGAAAAACAGGAAGAAGGTAACACATGATTATTGCAATGTTAAAACTAATGGAGCAATTACTTAGGATAAACAACATCAAATGAGTGTCAAAGGAAACATCGTTAGTTGCACTTTAACACCCAAAGATGTCATATTGCACTTAAAGTTGAGTGAAGAAAAGAGATTAGCTACAAGGGATAATGTGTCAGGTAATTCATCCCAATATCATGTTGATGATGATAAGGAATCAAAATTTCAAGAAATATCTAGGATACAAAGTGGGAAAAGGTCGGTTGAAGAGGACCATTTATGGCCTAATAAGAAGAGTATGAAAGACCCATTATATGAAATGTTTTATTAAAGTCCCGAGTTGGAAAAAGGAAGGTAAATAAGTTTTAATGAGGCTTGGGAAAAGAAAGCAAGAGATAAGACTTGTCAATACATTGTTCAATTTTTTTACCAGATGGCATTGCTTTTAATGTAGTAAAATCAACAAGTTTCAAGAATATGGTTAAGGCAATTGGTCAATTTTGTCCTAATTTGAAGCCTCCAAGCTACCATAAGTTAAGAGTTCTAATGCTGAACAAGGAGTTGAAATATACTCAGGAGGTCTTAAAGTCTAACAAGGAGCATTAAGCAAAATATGGATATTCCATCATGTCAGATGGTTGGACCGATATGAGGAGCATAACTTTGATCAATTTTTTGGTCAATTCTCTAATAGAAACAATGTTTATTAGGAGTGTTGATGCTTTTGACTATATGAAAGACAAAACCATGCTTTTTTAACTTTTGGATAAGTTTATTGAGGAGATTGGTGAAAACAATATTGTGCAGCTAGTTACTAATATAAAAGTAATTATAAATTGGTTGGTAAGTATCTGGTAGCCAAAAAACCAAGATTATTTTGGATTTT
The DNA here is from genome assembly GCA_012979155.1 of Hypericum perforatum. Taxonomy (NCBI): domain Eukaryota; kingdom Viridiplantae; phylum Streptophyta; class Magnoliopsida; order Malpighiales; family Hypericaceae; genus Hypericum; species Hypericum perforatum. Next base: position 95,725 of record SOPF01028104.1, on the reverse strand, counting down.
GTGTTGCACATTGTCTAGACTTGATGTTAAAAGATATCAGAAAGATTCCAAGAGTAAATACACAAAAATGAATTACTCTTGTGAGCTTCATTTATTATCATTTTTTGGTTTTGAGTCTAATGAGGCAGATGACAGAAAGTTAGTTGGTTAGAGCTGTATAATAAGGTTTACTACAATATTTCTTACTTTAAAAAAATTGGATTGCTTCAAAGTAAAGCTTCAAAAGATGTTTAACTTTTGAAGAATGGGCAAACTTGAAGACAAGTAAGGATCATAAAGGAAGGAATGCAACTAAAATATTCTTCAAACTACTTTTTGGGATGATGTTGTTTATGTTCTTAGAGATGTGGAACTTCTTATAAAAATAATATGGCTTGTTGATAACGAAAAGAAATCTATAATGAGTTATATTTATCAAGAAATAAAGAACGTAAAGGAGTTTATTAAAGATGGCTTCAATAGCAATAAAATAAAATATGAATAAATACTTGCAATTGCTGATAGCAGATGGACAGAACAAATTCATCATCCATTGCATGCAGTTGGATATTATCTAAATTCATCATTCATTGCCATGAATTTTGTACTCTTAAACTACCATGGCTTAAGGAGTCCTACAGTTCATCAGTAACGTAGGTTAATCCAAATTTGCAATCCCCAGTTGGTCTTCCTATCAGAGACAAGGCTACTAAAAAGTGAAGCAAACATATTAAAATAGGCTCTTGGTTTGAGTATAGAATTTTAGTTTCATGCACAAGTACTGGTAGAGCACGTAGTAATAGATTAGTACTTGTGTAGCAAAGTGAAATAAAAGTCCAATTATTGTCCTACTCGTGGCATTATATTAATGTGTTAATCAGTAATGATGACCTATGTCAATTTATAAGGATATACGGTTGGCAAAAAATAGAAGATAAAATGAAGATATGAGAATTGATGTAGGCTCTTAAGGAGAATATAAGGTGCTCAGAAATATATTTGATTTCATTAGTAGTAAAAAGTTTTTTGATAATTATTTGTTATATGGATATATTTGGACATGGCTCATTTATGGACTTATTAAAATATGTTAGTAGTTTAGGAGTTATTTTTAGAGGCTAGAAAAGTTTAGGATAAAAATAAATTATTTTATGTAAGTTGACTTGGATGACTAAGCTACTTAGCATTCATATAAAAAAAGATTTTCTTTTGAAGATGAAGATAAGCATGAACTATTTAGATATTTAGGAGAGAAGAATAGAGAAACATAGTAGGGAAGAAAGGGGGAACCAAAAGAATAAGGGGAGAAGAGAAAAGAGGACAAATTTGAACTTCTTGAAAGAATAGGTGAGAAACTTTGTAGGATTTTTCTTAATTTGAGTAGACTTTCTATTACAACTTGAAGAAGCTAGTAGGTGAAGCTTAGAACAGATTAATATGAAAATAGATGAAGGAGATTAAGCTAAGATTAAGCTAGGATTTTGTATTTATAGAAGTTAGAAGAGAAACCAAACATCGGGGATGTAGTTTGTCGAGTGAATTATGGCTTAGGTTTTGGGGGGGATTTATATATATCTAAAACTATGAAGTTCTCAAATGAATTTTTATGTCTCCTAAGAGCTCCTTACATGTTCAAGAGGCTGGTATTAATAGTGACCAACTGTTATTTTGAATAGTTAATCAATGTATTGGATCTGAGTAATACGAGTTGTAAAAGAAGCACAATGTTTCTCTTTGAATAGTTTGAGCTACCCTTATAATGAAAGTGACTATTCTTTGTAACATGTGTTTATCTAACCAGACGTGGGTCATATGTTGACATGATTTCCTTTTGAATAGTTTGAAGTATGGTTTATGTTTGGATTTTCATCTATATGATCTTTAACGTTATTTTGGGTTATTAGACTATTGGGATTGATTTGTCCAATTTGTGATATGAGGTTATTTTGGTATACATTTGGACATGTGGGAAATATTTTGGTTGAGAATTTTGAATGTCATTTGTGAGATAACAAATGATGAGGTTTACTCGTAACCAACCGAGGATGTTCGGATATGTGCACATATATTGAGGATACATTAGATTAGTATACGATAAGATCTATTTGGCAGGCAAATGGTGCATCATTTTTGGATTTTCTTATTTTAAGTAATAATCCACTACCACTCTCATTAAGAAGCTCTATCTCAGTGTCCTCCATTGCTTTATGTATACTTTCTTTAGCAACCAATTTGAGGATAACCGAGTCACTAAGACTCAATGTATGCATCTTGTTATATGCAGCATAAGTAGTCTTATACAACACTTTCATTATGGATGTCTTCGGCAATTTTCTTAGTGCTAAACACCCCTCTACTTTTACCTTGGGCATATTATCAATATGCTTGCCAAGTACTTTGTTCTAGATATGTATACAACTGAGGCGAGATGAGCTCTCTCTAAAATCACCACTAACTATCTAGCCAATTGGGTTTTGATCACAAAGGTGATGCATAACCGATGTTCCAAATTCATATTCATTGTATGGAAAGACCGTAAGGTGATCAAAGACTACTTGCACGAGGAGAGCACTATCCCAATCCCAAAACACCAAGTTGAGCTCAATGAATTGGCAGATCATGTCAGTGATTTGGAGTTTTAGGTTCAAGAGCTAGCATCCTCCCATGCCACTAACTAGACCCATTATCATGAGCACAATACTGTCATGACCTTCTATATAGCAAAACTCAGCTCTTTTCACTAGACTCACTAATAATGCTTTCAAGAAGAGCAAGTCTGATAGGTGGTCATCGATCAAGCTCATTGTGACTAACTACATGCTCACTTTCTAGGCCCCCACCACCTGCTATGCTTGATTAACCTGGGAGCCATCTACTTCCCCTACTTTTTTCATTTTTTCTTTACTATCATGTGATACGTATGTTCTTGTCTTTTCCACATTAAGGATAATATGTTCAATAAGTATGAGGGTATGTCAAACTTGCATTCCCTTTCTTTTTTGAGTTTCTATTTTATGTTGTTCATTATTTTTAAAATGTTTGTTCTATTTTTTGGTATGATTGAGTTTAGGTCTAAAGTGTGCTTTATGTTTTGGGGTTTATGTGGTTGTGTCCTTTGCAAGTGATGAGCAATCCCTTTTGAATTTTTGAACTTTTTTAGAAGTTAAGCCCCACACCATGTTAGGAATCGAGTTTGAGTACGATGAGTAGGATTGTATAGGAATAACATCCTTGGCTATTTAGGTTAGTGGTTGCATTAGGTAGATCATATTCTATTAATTGATGAGTGACTTGATGAGAATAATTGAGCTGAAAGACAAGACAATCGTCTCTATTTATTCATATTCATGAGATACCTATATATCTCGGGCAATAAGAGTGGTATGCTAGTACTCAATATACTTTATAGTGCGGGGTTAGTTATATGTCGGTGCCATTTTAATATTGAGCCAAGAGCCTTAGAGTCAAAATCCCTCTATATCCATTGTTTAAATCTATTGAGTTACGCCGATTGAAATATTATATCCACGCCATTGTCTGTGCCCATATCCAAATCTTATCCACCTTTGACTACTTGATTCGAGGATGCATTAGGATATCATCTTTTAGGGAATATTGTAAAGGTACACTTGGTAAAATAGCTTAGGGAAATTGAATAGTGGAAAAGAAAAAAAAGGGGTGGAACTATGATAGCAAAACCGAGATGAATTGCCTTGAATGTGCAAAAAAAATCCAAACATCATGATGAAAGTTCGGGATAGTGTTTACAAAAAAGGCACAAAAAAGAAAGAAACCAATGGCAAATCTAGAGTAAAATGTCCCTTAGGAATTGGGAGAATTGGGATGAGTGCTAAATAGGTATAAGGTATGAAGTTTAGAATAGACAAGAGTTAGAACATCTGTGTAAAGCTCCTCAGATTGGGTGGTTAAGCTACTTCCCATATGTTATATCCTTACCTTTACCTTAACACCATTACAACTCGATGAAAAGTCCCTATTGATTACAAGTTATGTATTATTTGAGGTACTATTAAGTGTGATGTATGACATTTTTGAATCCCAAGCTTGTACTCGAGTGATGGGAAGTTGACTATCAAATACATATATGAGCTTAGAATAGGCTGAATCCATGAGTGGTCAACCCTCCAGTATAGTGTGCTTAGTGCCAAAATTGGGTTAATCACTAAGGATGTCGTGTTTATATGGTTTCCACTCTTAGTGCTTGAATGAGTGGAATACTTGGTTGTGGGGTAAGGCTTATGGTAAACTGTTTAAACTTCAAAGGAACCATTCATTCGATAGTTCTGATGCACTTTCTTTGAGAAAAAGCAAAGAAGCAAGTGTATGAGTATGTTGAGCATAAAATCGACCATATAGTCTTGGCATTTTGATGCCTGGTTAAGGCCATAATCTGTTAAATGTGCTTGAATTGCAACATCAAGATCTATCAAGTTCTATGTGTTTTTACAGATAAAGAAGCATAGTTCGAGAGCATAGGAAGGTTGAACGAGATGATAACTAGGACAGAGGAGTGTGTTGGCTGACATAGCACGCACTACACACTTAGTGGTCACTAGTGAACGAGGAGAGCTTCAGACCAAGCATCACAACTCCCTCAGTATCACTAAAAGGACTTGGAGGAGCTTGAACCTAGTAATTGCTAGATGTCAAGCAGTCGCTGGGCATTTTTAGAATAATTTTTAGACGTCATGTTTAGCCAAAAACTCTAGATTTTTCTTTAGGTATCTTGTCGTGGTTATACATAGGCCATAAGCCTTATGGTTTTGGGCAATTTTTTGACAATAGTTGTTGTAGACTCTCAGAATTTCAATCAAGGGACGTATTCTTGTTCATTGGCTTGAGTTGGAAGGTCTAATCATTAAGACTAAGCTTTTTGTATCTCTTTCTCATGTTTTTTATTACTTCTTTGTGCTTGTTGAATATGTGTAGCGAGTAGTTCTCTTATGAGTGTGATGTCCTAATTATATGATTAATTACTTGTGTTAAGTTATGGTTTAAATACTTGGGTGGTAGTTGTTAATTGATATTCTTAATGCTTAGCCTAGTTTGATCACCTAGGTTATGATTATAATTGAAGAGAGTGGACCGAGAGATACTCGAGTTGGTGGAAAAATTAATTAGCATATTCTTAGGTATTAATGAGACATCTGGACATCGTAAGAATAACCTGCTATGACAAATCATCATAGATGATTTAGTGGAGTTCTAAATCTAGGTGATGAGCGAAAGCATTAATTAGTAACTTAGATCTTGGCTACTTGGTTTTCTCGACCAAATGATCAAAAGTGCTAGGTAGATACATTAGGAAATTTCTGGTACTACTTAAAACTTCATAAGAACCATAATCTTGACATAGGTAGTTAATCCATAAGGGTATCGTGCTCATTTAGTCTCATTAATACAACTTCTTTTTTTTATATTCTTGCTATTTATTACTTTTGTTATAACATCAACCTTTTCATAAAAATAACTGCTACTCTTGCTACGTACAATTTGCTGTTTAAATTTTATGTTCTAACTCTTAGTTTCAAACCTTACTTGCTCATTGTACTATTTGATTGTGTTGGATTATTCTTCAATTTTTCGTACATCATTATCCCACCACGCGATGATCAACGAAAGTATATATCATCTTTGTGCCATTCTCCAATTTCTAGGGGAAGTCAAAAGCAATCCACCGTATGTCATTCACCCACGAAAGTCGACTATTGAGCAATAGTCACCACTACAAAAGAGATATTGTGATTAAGAGCACTATTAAAAGACTTCAACATATACTACAGAGAGCCGACGATAATTTATTTTGACAACCAAGTAGTAAGACATATTGTTGCCAATTCTGTTTTTCATGACAGACGAAACAAATCAAAATCGATTATCATATTATCTAGGAACAATACATAGTAGGTACAGTCAAGCTTGGAGTTGTTTCTTCTGTCTCGCAATTGGCAGATAGTTTGCCAAAGTCACTTACTCGAGGTAGAACACTTTTTCTTGTTCCCAAGCTGCGTGTTTGTAAGCTTCACACTTTTTCTTGTTCCCAAGCTGCGTGCTTGTAAGCTTCCCGCTCCAAGCTTGAGTGAGAGTATTGGAGCCTTATATTGAATTGCCTATTGTGAATATGTCTGTTGGGAGAAGATCTTGTACATGTACAATAAATATATCGATAGCTTAGACAAGAAAATCCTTGATTACAGCTTACCATAGTACAGACTAGAAAATATATCATTCTTTATTGTCATTTCATAATCTATATTCTTGCGATAACAATGAATCATCCCATTCTATTAAAAGCCTAACTTGTTTGTCGTACAAGTCGGAATGATGAGACTTGGAAAAAATGAAACTACCTTTGCCCGTTTGTGACCACTAGATAAAAAACATTCTAGAATATGTAGTTTCTAAAGGCCCACATCAGACCTCCATTTCTGCGGTGAAAAGCTGCCTATGCACCTCCATTTCTGCGGTGAAAAGGTGAATATGTAGTTCCTTGAGCGTTATTTATTGTTGATGTAAGTGCAGCTAAAACTTAATTTTGAGAGCCTAAATATCCGACACACATGAATAATCTCTGATACAATTAAACAAATTGGATTATTAAAATGTATTTACTGATCACTCTTCTAAAAAATGTTGATTGATTCTATTACATATCGTTAATAAACTCCAACAAGCACATTAAATAAAAAAGAAAAAGTATACATACGTACATTGTGATTTTTCGATTATTATTTGAATACTTTGTGATTTCTAAACCATAAAATTTGTCTGATTTATTTTAATTTTTGTCACTCAAAATTTTTGACATGGTTCACAAATTGTTTGCAAACGTCGCATTTTGTTTTCAACATGGAGTACCATATCAACTTTACTCAAATTAGTCGTTACTACTTACTCCTATAGCGATGTGATAAATTATAAAATTGATATCAAATTTGGTAATAATGTTTCAAAAAAATCCCTATCTTTTCATATACTCGTTTTTCCTTCCTTCGTCTGTGTCCCACGGTCTTTCTCTCTTCTCCTCATCCTCCTCCAAGATCACAAGCGGCTTCCTATCCTTGTCATCGTCATCATTCTTCTCCCCGCTTTCTTTCCGCACTCTGAGAACACGTGTTTCGTTCAACACAATCTGCAAATCATCCTTGCTCTCGTTGTCCTCCTCTTTGTTAGCCCATCTCCCACTTGAAAAAAAGAAAGCAACTCACGGGATGTGGGCATCGGTCCCCGAACTGCAAAACAACATAATTGGTCATTCGGGAATTGGCGGGATGAAGTTAGGCTTTTCTGTTCAACCAACCCCTTCAAATCCACACTAAACATACTGTTGGGTTTTAGCATGTAATTAACAAATAATTATATAATTAATTAAGCTTAATGAAATGTTAATTAAGCATAATTAAGGAACCTTACTTCTTGAAGCGTAGGTCAGCTAAAGTCATAACGTTGTTGGTGAGGAACGGGTCGAAGTCCGATCACGTTACGACAACGAACCGGAGCTTAATTCCACGACTGGATCTATCCATATAACTAAGAAAACTACGACTAACTAAATCATAATTTCCGTTTCTGTGTGTGAATTCTGGGGGAAAAGTTACAGATTGATCACCCCGAACTTCCTTATTTATAGGGTTCAGTCCACCGACTCAGCTTGACACCTAGGTGCCACGCGTATGCCACGTGTGACGTGGTGCATATGCAAGCGCCACATGTCACACATGGCACCAACCATTTCATGCCAACTGCCATATGGTGTGCCACGTGGCACCCACGTATTGGCTTGCATGGCATGCCGCGTCATCGCCATGTCAGTGCCACGTCAGCACTGACGTGGGATGCCAAGCTGGTGGCTGACGTCATGCTGATGTAAGCCAAGTCAAATGGGCGGGGCCAGTCTATTAACCAGCCCAATGAACCGGCCTAATGGGCCTGATCCAACAATCTCCTACTCATCCTTTATTGATCATAATCAACAATGGATGAAATAAGGGCCCATATCCCAAATTCTTTACATAATCATTATTGATCACAGTCAATAATGTACAGTTAACGGTTTATTTAGGCGGTCGTGCGACTAGCACACGTCGAGTTCGTTAAGCTAAAAATTCAGAAGCATCGACAAATGAGCGAGCTGAATAGTAGTATCTCGATATCTCACATATAATAAAGTGTGCTATTACCCCAGGACTCATATCACATTCCATTGTTCACATAATGATTTATATTTGTGTTCACTATTGTACTTTTCAATACAATAGGTGCACCTGAACAACAAAACTCGAAATGTGATGTACAGAGTTCCTTCTCCCTTAACAATATTCTTTCCATAATAACTTAGCCTACTTTTCTAATTAGTCTTGCCAGGTCGAATCAATATGTCATAACCTCTTCATGAACTAACTAAGATAGCAGCACTAAATTATACTTCCAGAATATGTTTAGGATCTTAAGGGTATATATCAGGAACCACAGTTCTTGAAACGCGGTCTCACACTAGGGACTGTGAAATCAATGAACATTTTTATTCCCATCCGGTGGTCGAACAGCACACAAGAAAGTTATTCTCGTGTTATGGTGTAAATTCCATTCTATAGGAATATATGTCAATTAACACCATACTAGAGTCGTAGCCACAGCTTAACTCTAGGCTTCAAGACAAACGGTATGATAAGTTCCACTTAATCTTATCATATGGATTACAAAAACAAATCCAAATACAGTAACTCGTTACTGCATTCCAACATAAATCTTGCTCTCATAGCAAGACGATATTATCGCCGTAGGATATTGCACATCTAAAATATCCAACAGCTGCCTCAACTCAATCAAGAATCAACATATTTGACTCCTACTGAGGTAAACACCCGTGTGAGTGGGCTACTTTTTTGTCTGACATGTTACGCAAGTTTTTCATATTGCCCAAAAACAAAAAACTAATACATTTATTAACGAAACCGTCGCAAACCTAATGACTTTACATGTTTCTCGAATACTTCTCGAGATAACGCTTTGGTCATTGGATCTGCAACCATATCTTATGTAGATATGTGTTCCATACACAACTCTTTGTTTTTCACTAAATTTCTAACAAAATGAAATTTAATATCTATATATTTAGCTCTGCTATGGAAACGCGGATCCTTAGTATAAGCTATAGCCACTTCGTTGTCACAGAACAAACGCACTGGTTCCACTGAGTTGGTCAGGGACAGGTGATACAAGAATGTAATAACCGTAAAATATTGCTAAATATTTCTAAAAGTGTAAGTGTGGTTTGGTAATTTACCAAGTAGTGATAAATAATTTACCATCAGGTTTGACCTAGGAGCTAGGGTTATCCATGTTTTATTTAAAAAGGGCAAGAGCCGTCATTATGAGAGGCACAATTATTTTAGAAGTCCCCTCAAACTTGTGTGAGATTTATTAGTCGATTTTTCTTGAGATGCGAAGTTGTGTTGATTAAAAGAGAGTATAACATGTCAAGTCGAGAGGTAAGTCGGTTTCCTTCGTAGGTTTTGTTCTAAATTTTTGATCTCTGCACTTTGTTCCGTATTTTGACTGAGCATTAGATTGTGATAGCTTGATATAATTGTTAGTTCTTGTGTGAATTGCAAATACGAATCTGTGAAGTTCTTGTTCTCTGATTGGGCGTTAGAAGTTTTATCGTCGTGATGTATATAAACTGCCAAAGCCTAGCTCCTGCATATAAATAAGCTGCCATCATAAACCTAACTACTGTGATTTCATGCGATTAATATATATAAGCCTAGCTACATTGATTTCTTGCGACTATTATTATATGTATATATAAATAAAACCGTGAACATAAGCCTCCGATTATTACGATTATTACTAACTGTGAACATAAAAGCCAGCGATTGTTATTATTCTATATGTAACTATAAACATATGCCTGCGATTGCTATTATATATATATATATATATATAATTATATATATATATATATATATAATTATGATCGTAAACTTATTTGGACTGCTGCAATTATTTGTTTACATTATTAATTGAGGCCAAAGCTTTGGGTGATTAAATGATTCGGTGTTGATGATCTGGTTCAATAATTTAGTTTGAAAATCTATAATCTGTTCTGTTTTGAAAATTGATTTGACTGCTTAGTTGGTGTTGAAATTATTTGTACGCATATGTGACCGCGGAGGGGTTAAATACTGTCTGTGATCCGCGAGAGCGTTCTGAATGATCTGTATTCCGTGGAGAGGGTATATCCTGTCTGTGACCCGTGGAATCATGTCATAAATTAGTTGGAACTTGTCGGAATTATTTGTACGCATCTGTGACTGCGGAGGGGTTAAATACCATTTGTGACCTGCGAGAGCATTCTGAATGATCTGTATTTTGCGGAGAGGGTATATCCTGTCTGTGACCCGTGGAATCCTGTCATGAATTATGTGGAACTTGTCAGAATTATTTGTACGCATCTGTGACCGCGGAGGGGTTAAATACCGTCTGTGACCCGTAAGGGCATTCTGAATGATCTGTATTCTGCGGAGAGGGTAAATACTGTCTGTGACCTGCGAGGGCGTTCTGAATGATTTGTACTCTACAGAGGGGGTATATCCTATCTGTGACCCACGGAATCCCAACATGAATTGGGTGGGACTCCAGAGTGTCCGTTAATTGTTAAGTCTTTTGTCTAGCCATTGTTTAGTGTGATTGTATTGTGATCATTTTTGTGATTGTTATTGTGTATGATATGAATGCAAAGATGTGTTTCTATTGCAATTGCTATTGGTTGAGAGGTGCGGTAGAGCTCCGTAATCATGACTGTTATTGTGGAACGCTAAGAATGGAATGCTATGTCGTATTGTGAAATGATTGAGAAGTGTTGTAGCATTGGAGGCCAAGTTGATTGGATAAGTAAATGATGTTTAGTTTTGATAAGCTCGACCATGGACATGTGTTTATGATTTTGTTACTATGCAATATCGTACATGCTTAGATTTGTCAAATTTTGAATTAATGATATCTCTTATGTGTGTGATTTTGATTGTAGAGTCTCATTGTATACAATTTGATAGGAAGCATGTGATATTATTTGATGCACTTGATATTATTTGATGCATGTAATGTGTGTTTTTATCGACTTACTGAGATGCGTATCCTCATTAATGTGCACTGCTGTCTTAGATAATTCAAGGGCTAGTTATGAATGAGGACTAGAGGCGAGGACATGCATCTTTACACATTTAGTATTTTTGAGATATGATTGTAACTTAAGAACTTAAATGGCCTTACAGAGATTTTTACTCTGTGGCAGTTGACATGCCTAACATTCGGGGCGTGACAAAGAATCTCTTCAGCCACATCGCTTCCTATGTAGCATAAGCTGAAGCTACATATTTGGCTTTCATTGTTGAGAGGGATATGCAAGTCTGCTTCTTGCAGCTCCATGAAATGGCAGCCCCTCCCAACAGGAAAACAAAACCGGATGTAGACTTTTTCTTGTCTAAATCACCTCCCCAATCAGCATTAGTGTATCCCTTTAGCTTCAAGTCTTTACCTTGATAGCATAAGGAGTATTCTGTAGTAGCATTCAGATATTTCATAATTCCCTTAACAGTTATCCAGTGAGGTAAACCAGGGTTGGATTGATATCTGCTGACTATACCCACATCATAGTATATATCAGGTCTCGTACACAATATTGCGTACATGAGACATCCTACCGCATTGGCATAAGGAATCTTTTCCATATTCCTTATTTGCTCAACTGTTGTTGGACATGAATCTTTATTCAAATTATGACCTTTAATTAATAGAACATACTTAGGATTACTGTTATTACAACCGAAATGTTCTACTACTTTACGAATGTATGTCTCTTGTGAAAGAGACACAATTCTTTTCGAACGATTTCTCAAAATCTTAACTCCGAGTATGTAATCAGCTTCTCTCATGTCTTTCATATCAAAATTGGAAGAAAACCAATTTTTGATTTCGACAAGTAATCCCATGTCATTTGAGGCTAGAAGAATATCATCAACATACAAAGTGATGATGACAAACTTCTTACCTGATCGCTTAACATATACGTAGTTATCTTTGTCTATCATAATGAAATCATTTGACATGATAGTATTATGAAACATAATATACCACTATCTAGATGATTGCTTAAGGCCATAAATTGATTTAATCAATTTGTAAACTTTTTGTTCGTAGCCTTTTTGGATGTAGCCCTCTAGCTGAATCATATAGATTTCTTCATCCAATTCTCTATAGAGAAAAGCAATCTTAACATCCATCTGATGTAATTATAGATTCATGTTAGCAATCATTGCCAAAATGATCCTAATTGAAGTGAATCTGACAACAGGAGCAAAAGTCTCATCATAGTCTATTCCTTCCTGTTGTCTAAATTCTTGTGCAACCAGATGAACTTTGTATCTTTTGACACTACCATCTACATTATGTTTGACTTTGAAAACCCACTTGTTCCCAATAGCCCTACGTCCCGTAGGTAAATCAACTAGGTTCCAAACCTTGTTTTTGGTCATGGAAGACATCTCTTCCCCCATAGCTTTAATCCATTCATTTTTCTGTGGAGATGACAGAGCTTCAGAAACATTTTTGGGTTCATCTACATCTTGAAGTATGGTCAATAAAACTTCACCTGAATCACCAAATTTCTTCAGTGATACCAAAGATGTATTTGTCTCGCCTTTGATAACAAATCGTCGGCAAGGTATGCTAGTTCTATTAGACCTACAAAATTCTCAGTTTTGATAAACATCTTGCATGTATTCATCATATTCAAGAACCGTACTACTACTAGGCGGAAATTTCATAGTCCCACTGGAATAGGGAACTATAGGCCTATTCAAGTTGAGATGGAAAGTCACAACTTTCTGTCTCAATTCTCCCACTCGGAAGAGTAGGTCCAAAAGACTCTGGTTCATTAGTTTCATATAGATTAAGATTATCACTAACCTCTCTCAAGCTAGGAAACTCATTCTCCAAGAATGTGACATCTTATGACTCAATTTCTATTACACGTCCATTGTCCAGTTCACTTATGAACACATATCCTTTAGATACCTCAGGGTACCTTATAAAGATACTTTTTCTACCTCTCGGTCCTAATTTACCAAAAGTACTCAAGGTAGAATGGATATAGGCCGCACATCCCCATGGCTTAAAATATGATAGATCGGGCTTACGATCTATCCATATTTCATAAGAGGTGCTTGTAACAGATTTAGAGGGCACATGGTTAAGAACATATGTAGCAGTCAGGAGCACATCTCCATAATACGAAATTGGCAAATTTGCCTCTGCCATTATAGATCTAATAGTATCAAGAAGGGTTCTATTCCTTCTTTTAGCCACCCCATTCTGTTGAGGCGTGTAAGGAATAGACAACTGATGTTCAATTTCTTTTTCAACACATAATGCACTAAAATCATCTGAAAGATATTCACGGCCACGATTAGTTCGTAAAGCCTTTATCTTTCTATCCTTCTGATTCTCAACGAAACTCATGTATGTCATAAAATAATTTAATGCTTCTGACTTGTGAGAAATTAGATATATTAGACTATATCTCGAATAGTCGTCAATAAAGGTGATGAAATAAAATGCAACATGTCTCGCCCTCACATTCATTGGGCCACATATATCAGAATGGACTAATTCTAATAGGAATTTGGCTCTAGTTCCAGTTTTAAATGGTTTTCTTGTACTCTTTCCTTCTAGACAAGGAACGCATTTAGGTAAAATAGATTTCTCTATTTTACCCAATAATCCAGCCTTTGCTAGACATTTTAAGCGATCTAGGCCCACATGCCCAAGTCTAGAATGCCACAGTTTTATATCATCTTGCGATGAATTTGAACTAGTGACTAAAGAATAACTATCAATCAGAATAACATCCAATACAATAAAACTATCAGATTTATATCCGAACCATAAAAAACATCATCTAGAAATAGTTTTACAATATCATTCCTAAACAACAAGGAAAACCCCAAAGACATCAAAGCAGTAACAGAGACTAAGTTCCTCTGAATATCCAGAGCATATAACACATCATGTAGAATGAGAGCACGCCCACCACTAAGGTGTAAACTGTTGGTGCCCAGACCTTTCACTTCTACTGATGAGTTGTTGCCAACAAAAATGGTCTTTTGCTCCATTTGGCAATCTCCGGAATTCAACAAAGGAACTTCGATCTCTAGCTACATGGTCGGTTGCTCCCGAATCTATCACCCACAAAGAATGTGATTCAGCAAGTAGGGTACAAGAAGATATATTAATCTCAATCACATTTGAGTTTAAATGTACTTGCTTAGGCATATTGCAATCTTTTACAAAATGGCCTTTCTTCTGGCAGTTATAGCATTTCACCTTAGAAATGTTAACCGCCTTCTTCTTTTTAGACTCTGAGCTACCAACTTTGATGCCTAGGTCAGCTGCTTTTGGAGCAAAAGAATCTTTACCCTTTCCTTTTCCTTTTCTTTTCTTCTTACCCTTAGAGCTATTTGATTTAATCAAATTAGCCTCAGGATAAGATCTTGCAGCTAGAAGACGATCTTCTTCTAGCTCAAGATGTCTAGCAATATCCTCAAATGTCACTAGATTATCGGAATAGGTCAGATTCATCTTCATTTGTTCCTAGCTTGCAGGCAAGGAACAAATGACAGCCTGAATCTGCTACTTGTCACTCAGCACATGATCGGCCTCAGCCAGGTCACTTATCATGTTGGACATCATCCTAAGATGTTTCCTTATAGTGACTTCAGGACGCTTTACAAAGGTATCAAACCTTATAGTTAGGGCACGAAGCCTTGCCACTGAAAGTTTCCCGAATTTTGCTTTAAGGGCATCCCAAAGCTCTTTCGAAGTTTTATAAATGCGAAATTGCTGGGTGATATCGTCCATTATGGAACTAAGCAAAATGAGATAGGCAGTTGAATTCTTCTTTTTCCAAATAACATAGGAGTCACTATTACGCCTATGCTGAGCAATTGTACCTACTTCAGGTTTGGGCATGATGACTCTAACTTGCTCGAGAACCTCTTGTTCTTCAAGCACGTATTGAATCTTCATGCTCCAATTATCGTAGTTGTCTCCGTTGAGCCTCAGCTCACGGTTCAATTCAGCAATTATCGTTCTAGATGCTACCGTCATTTCTATAGGGAATTTATAAAATATAAGAATTCATATAGGAAGTTTTTGATTTAGGCAATATGAACAGTTTACTATAATCTCTTGATTTAATAATACTTAATCTCTGATTAGTCTCGAAGTCGAAGTAGGTCGCTAGTGTGCTTCCCATTACCATTCAAGATTTAATCTTTAATTAAGGTCATTAAAATTTCACTTATAGTATACTCAAGTGGAATGTAAATAAAATAAACACTTTATTTATTAACACATATATGTACAAATACATATAAACACGCATCCAAAGACACATTTACACAGTTTATATTACAAGTACACAACTAGATATAAACATATAATAAGTACACAACTTATTTCTAAACACATTGTTTTTACATAAAAAACAAGAAACAAAAAAACACAAAAGAAATATACATAATCACATCAGTCTATCACGATCGGATGATCGGCAGAACTGGTCTGAGAATCATCATCTTCCTCCGGATCTTTTTCAGGCTCCCCTTCTAGGTCAACAAATGACCTAGAAGTAGCAGCCTTAGAAGTCTCTCCGGACTCCTCCCTATTAAATACTGGAGCAGCCCTAGAAGTATCTCCGAGACCTTCCAGATTACATACTGGAACAGGAGTGGAGTCGATCACCCACACAGAGAGGCCATCCGGAAACACATACGAGAACGTTTGGTTTAAGTTGCAGTTTACTTCAAAACCACTCCTTAACGTCAAAGCCTTCGGTGTATTCATTTCTCTCCTCAATCCTTTGGTCTAAATATGATTTAGGAGCAGAGAGATAGCAGATCGGTGGGCGTAAACTGGTGGGTGGAAGAGTTCAGACAATCCTCCACCATTATCCAAAGTGGACAACAAGTCTCGAAACATCGTCATCCAATCCTCCCCATAGTTATACGCACCCAACCAGATTATCTCCTGCATCTCCCAGTGAACTGACACTATATGATTAGCAATCACCATAGTATCATCGTCCAATCTCAGTAAGCAGATTCTCCGTTGAATCAGATTCCTACGCAAGGCTTCCGTATCAACCTGAGGCTTTGATCCGTCCAATATTGTATCTGGCAACAAATTGCAAGATTATTCCTTGGGTTAGATCATATATCTCCCATGAAATAAGATCTAAAAAACATATTTCCAAATCTCCAATGTACCCGATATGATAATATGCATAAATCTTGTATAATTTCTTGGAAGAAATTCTAAAAAATTATATAGATTATTCAAAATAATCTCTTATTTTAAAAATCTTTCAAATTTTAAAATTTTATTAAATAAAACAAATTTATTTAATAAAAATAAAAATTTTGAACTAATTTTGGAGTTAATTCGAAATTAAATCAAAATTCAGAACCAAATTGAATTAAAAAAATCCATAAGGATCAATTTAATATTCAATTAAAATTTCCGAGTACCAAACAGCAATAGTTACCCTGGAATTTTTGAAATTTGGACTTAAAACACAATTAAATCAAATTTCATGATCAAATTTGAATTAAAAAATTATCGAAAAGGATAAATTTATAATTCATTTAAAACCTCTGGGTACCATTCGGTAAAAAATACACCAGATATTTAAGGTAAAAATCAAAATTATCAAAATGCCCCCAACACATCCCCTTCCCCTTTCCTTTTTCCATTCTCTCTCCCCACCGAAACCCTAGTTTTGCCCCCGACGAAACCCGATGAATGGCGGTGAGTCATCCAACGCCACCGGTCAGAAAAGACTCATCGCAACCTCTCGATCATGGTCGTATCACGATCAGGGGCTGTCGTTCTCTGGTTGAGCTTCGTAGAGGAGTTCTCTGTTCGACCAAGTCGAGGCTTTCGTCAATGAGAACTCGCCACTCCGGCAAAGGTAAAGGCAAATTTGGGTATGTACGTGTTCGGAAGACATCGGAGAGTTGAACGGAACGAGTTTTAGGCATAGAAAACATCGGGTTTGATTGGAAAATGGATTCGAATGAATCAGAGGAAAAATCGCAAAATAGGGAATCGATTTTCAAAATGCGGGTGGCAAATTACCATTTAGTCAATGAGACATTCGCAAAATTTTCAAATCGTTCCAATCAAAAAACAAAAATCTAATTTCTTGCGATTTAGTCCAAAAAACAATCTGATTAACAAATTAATCATGATTAACACATTTTTAACTCAAAACTTTTGAATTAAAAGGTCAACAACGTAAAAGATCATGATCAAAACCATGCTCTGATACCAATTATTGGGTTTTAGCATGTAATTAACAAATAATTACATAATTAATTAAGCTTAATAAAACATTAATTAAGCATAATTAAGGAACCTTACTTCTTGAAGCGTAGGTCAGCTAAAGCCGTAACGTTGTTGGTGAGGAGCGGGTCAAAGTCTAATCATGTTACGACAACAAACCGGAGCTTAATTCCACGACTGGACCTATACGTATAACTAAGAAAACTATGACTGACTAAATCATAATTTCCGTTTCTGTGTGTGAATTCCAGGGGAAAAGTTTCAGATTGATCATCCCGAACTTCCCTATTTATAGGGTTCAGTCCACTGACTCTGCTTGACACCTGGGCGCCACACGTATGCCACATGTGACGTGGCACACATACATGCGCCACGTGTCACACATGGTACCAACCATTTCATGCGAGTCGCCACGTGGCGTGCCATATGGCACCCACGTGTCAGCTTGCATGGCATGCCGCATCAGCGCCCTGTCAGTGCTGATGTGGGATGCCAAGCTGGTGGCTGACGTCATGCTGACATCAGCCAAGTTAAACGAGATGGGCCAGTCCGTTGACCGACCCAATGAACCGGCCCAATGGGCCTGGTCCAATACATACAAACAACAATTCACTCCAAGATCCAATCTTTCCTAAAAAATTCATAAAACCCAGATCATATTTCACCTAGTTGAAGTAGTAGGCATGAACAAATATGGCGAGGCCGTCGTCCAGCTTAGGGCCAGAAGAGGTGGTGTTCTATTCCACGAGGACGGGGAAAGAGAGAGACCATGCAGCTAGCAATTTCTTGTTCAATGGGTGCGGGGAGCGGAGAAGATGGTGGTTAGGGTAGTGTTGGTGAAATGGAAAGCAATGTAGCGGTGGAATGAAGAGAGTGGAACGGAGGACATAAGCCAATGGTTCTCCAGTGGGTGGATCCTCCATGTCCTCACTCTCCTTCTGTCTGTGGACATCTTCTTCTTCTTCTTCTTCTTCTTCTTCTTCTTCTTCTTCTTCTTCTTCTTCTTCTTCTTCTTTGTTTTTAGTTTTAATGGGGTTTAGGGTTTGGTTTCTGTGAAAGATAGGAAAAGATGTCAAGGAGGTAGAAGACGAAGGTGAAGGTTCTAGGGAAGGGATTTAACAAAAATATAAATGAATTGTGTAGTAATTTTATAATTTAGTTATTGTCACGTCAGCATTAAGTAAATCTAGTCTAAGTCACGCTGTATAAATCATCTATAAAATGACGTCGTTTACCAAAATAATTTAGAATCAGACTTCGAGATCGATCCTCAAAAAAAATAAAATAAATAAGTTGATACGATTTTACGGTTTTGAAAAATCATAGAATATTCGAGTGATAATTAGTGAAACTATCGAGTATCTATGTATATTTTTTCCTATAAATAATTTGCATGACTTTCTCTATCGAGTTTGGTAAAATGTTCTACGCCTACCCACTATTCTAAAATGAACCCCAACAACATTCCAAAATAATTTGAACGCCCGCAATGTACCCACGTCAGGGTTCTCTCTTCTATCAACTGCCATTCGTGTAGTAGTAGTAATAGTAAACTAGTATATCATTTTTCTAACAATGAAAAGCTAGTAGGCCATTTTCAGCCAGCAACGTCAAATTTGCTTGATGTATTATAAAAATAACATTACATTAAAATAAAGAAAAATCAAATTATTAATTTTTTCCCATAAAATAAATATGGGAGTGGATTTTTTTTAGTTTGGTGATACTTTTCACAATTATTTAGCAAAATTTTAAAAATTACGAATGTAGTGTCTATGTCATCAATCCGGATTTTTTATCCGGAGAACCGTAATACGAATTTTTAATCTGTTTTGTGAATCCAGAAAAAAAATTGTATTTCTTGTTTTCCTTATAAAATATCCGTATTCTTCTCCGTATTACGGATTTTTAACATTTTTTTTTGTTTCTTGAAATAGATCTCAAAAAGTTATGCAAATTAAAAAAATAATAATTTCTTGAATCGAACATCCGAGTACCAAGATATGTCTCAACAAATTTTTTCTTACATAATCTCTTAATTTAAATTTTTTTGAATTTTTTGAATTTTTCTAAAAGTTTTTAAAAATACAAAAATAAAAAAAATGGAAAACCATTTTTTGATCGGACCAGACAATCTAGAGACCATTTTGAAAATTTTAACTTTTTTGGTAATACTTGATAAATAGTAGCATTAATTCGAAGAAAACAAATCGATCCTCATTAAGTGACGGTTTTTATTTTTTCTGTCTCTTAGTTTTTATTTTATAGTTTTCAAAATTTACAAAAAAATTCAAAAGACGGTTTTTTCCCGTGTTTTTAGTATTTTTTTATAATTATAAAAAATTCAAAAATTCAAAAAAATTCAAATTAAGAGATTATGTAAAAAAAACTTGGAAGAGCAATATTTTGGTGCTCGGATGTCCGATTCGAGAAATTGTTTCTTTAGAATTTGCATAACTTTCTTAGATCTATTTCAAAAAACTAAAAAACAGGATAAAAACTGTTAATACAGACCATTATACGGATGTTTTATCCGTTTTATGGTAAATGGATAAAAAATCTGTATAACGGTCCACGGGCAAAAAAATTCATAATACCGTTAATACGGGTGAAAAACCCATATTGAGGTTAATATCGATAAAAAAAACCTGTAATACAGTTAGGCCGAACTAGCTGAACACATTTTTTGTAATTTTAATTTCCTGGAACTATTTTTGTAATTTTCCTTGTACAGTAACACCAAACTAAGAAAAAATCCTACGGGGAGTTGTGGTTCGAACAGAGAAAAGGACAGTCATCCCTTGTACACGTGGCCCATCTAAAAGTACGGTAAAAGTCACAAAATATCTACATCCATATACATAATATATGTTTTGTGAGAGACGGATTACATAGAGCATAACATATACGTGTTTCGATATAAAAAAATTACATCGATAAAGTCGAGAAATTAAACAAAAATAAAGTTGAGAAAGTCTCATTATAATGTGTAAAAGTAAAGTAAAAATACCTTTGACCCAATTACAAAATTTATTGTTGCCAGAAATGAGGTAGAAGAATAATTCGACGTCTTTCCCATGCCATGATATTTGTTTACCTCAACACGTGCTAACAAATGGAGGTTTAGGCAATCGAACATTGATAGGCAATAAAATTTTACCTTCAAAAAATTGAAAACTCCAAAAAGGCTTTAGATTTAATGACGATGTCTAAAATGTAATCCTTACCATAGGGATTGTTTCTAAATCATCAGATATAAATTTTATCCTTAAAATCTTAATCTAACGATTACTAATAGTTGAGGACATAATTGGTACTAAGCAAATATGTAATTAATTATTGTATCTTTAATTATCTTTGTTTTTCTTATCTATATTTAAATTTTAAAAAAATTATATTTGTTACTAAATTTTTGCTCTGTACCAATTAATTATAATATGAAACCCCAAAATTATCGCCTGTCAAACAAAACCAATTAATCTCTCCTTCTCCCTTCGTCAAACAAAACCAACAAAACCAATTAATTAAAAAATACGATTCGCCATCAAGTTAATTTTGGTAATTGGGACGTGACAAGATCTTCTTTGGATTTTTGCCAAAAACGAATGTCTGGATGCTAAGTTCGCAATGTCTTGGTAATATCAGAGAATTATTTCTATTCCAAGTTGACATCGATGTTGCATTTCCTTTCATTCGTCAATGCAGTAAACTTTTCGAGATCAACTTCTCTGTATAGTTGAAATTTGACCAGTGATAATTGAATAAAGTGTTTTTTGTTTTGGTGGTATCCACCCAGTATCCGGCCCATTGGCTGACTACTCTGGGCTCGAGTACTGAAAGCCTATTTAGGAGGTGCACTCTCCCAACAAGCGCCACTGCATACACTAGGTCTCAAACTCGAGACCTAGCTTAAGCCAGAAGGAGCCTTTATCACTCCACCTCAACGGTTGAATAAAGTGTTTTAATCATTACTCCATGTAAAGTTGGAAGAAAGATTGTAATATTGAATCGTGATGATAAAGAAATTACAAAGAGTCAAATATATACAGGGAAACACAAGAGCAATAACTAAAGGAATTAAAGAATACATAAATGGAACCATAAAGAGAAGAGCTATCAAGGTTGAGAGGCGCGAAGTCTCCACGGGAAGAAGCAAGAGACGTTGGGCCTCGGAGAGCAACGGTCACAAGGAGCAGACCATTGGTAATGGGCTTGGAAGAGAGACAAGGAGGAACGAGGCCCATGTATTCACAACACTCCCCTTCAAGTTGGGGAGAAGATGTCTCAGATCCCCAACTTGCTTGTTAAATAATTGAATTGTATGCTACCAAGTGATTTGGTGAAGATATCTGCTACTTGCTCCTTGCTTGGCGTGTATGAAGTAGAAATGATGCCTTCTTGAACTTTGTCACGTACATAATGGCAATCAATTTCGATATGTTTAGTTCTCTCGTGATACACCAGATTAGCAGCTATATGAATGGCAGCCTTGTTATCGTAGTGAAGTGGCATTAGACATTTAACGTTGATCATGAGCTCAGAAAGTAAGCTCTGGACCCAGACTAACTCGGTTGCAGCAGAGGACATGGCCTTGTATTCTGATTTAGTAGTAGATCTTGAAACCACCCTCTGCCTTTTTGATCTCCAAATGACCGGGTTACCTCCTACGAAGACACAGTAGCCCATCGTGGATTGGCCATCTCTAACACGACCACCATAATCTGCATCAGTAAAAGCAGTTACATTCAGATTATTATGTTTCTGCATTAGAATTCCACGACCTAGAGTGTTTTTCAGATATTTTAGAATGCGAGTCATGATGCTAAGATGAGCAACTCTTGGTGAATGCATAACTTGACTGATCAAAACTAACAGCAAATGAAATATCATGTCCAGTTATGGTTAGATAAATAAGTTTGCCAACAGTTCGTTGAAATCTGGACACATCAGAAATCAATTCTCCTTCTCTATTGGATATCATGATATTGGGTTCAATAGGAGTTCTAAAAGGAGCAACACCTAATTTCTTGGTTTCCTTGAGAAGATCAAGAACATACCTTCGTTGATTGAGAAATAAACCTTTAGAGGAATAAGCAAATTCAACTCCAAGAAAGTATTTCATCTTACCTAAGTCTTTCATGTCAAATCTCCTCTTTAGTTCATTCTTTAGATCCTAAATCAGAGATTTGTTATCTCTAGTTATAAGGATATCATCAACATAAAGAAGAATGATGATCTTACCCTTTTGACCAGAGGAGATGAACACATTGGTGTCTGAATAACACTTTTTAAAACCCATGTTAATCAACTCACCACTAATTCTACTGTACCATGCACGCGGGGACTATTTTAGTCCATAGATAGATTTGTGGAGTTTACATACCTTGGTTGGTGATGAAGAAGTGATACCTGGTGGCAAGTTTAAGTAAACTTCTTCCTCCAAATTTCCTTGTAAGAAAGCGTTCTTCACATCCATATGTTCTAATGACCATCCACAATTCATAGCAGTGAAAATCAAGATGCGTATGATATTCATTTTAGCAACAGGTACAAAAGTTTCACTATAGTCGATCCCTAGGAATTGAGTGAAACCTTTGGCAACCAATCTTGCTTTATATCATTCAATAGAACCATCACTGTTATATTTAACTTTAAAGATCCATTTACTATCAATAGCCTTTTTTCCCTCAGGTAAGTCACATATAGTCCAGTTTTGATTCTTCCATAAGGCACTGATTTCATCTTTCATAGCATTTCTCCATTCAGGAATTTTTAAAGCATCATCAAAGTTTTTTGGTTCAAGAGTCATGTCAATCGAACTAATAAATGCACGATGTTTTGGTTTAATATTCTCATAAGAAATATGGTTCTTAATTGGATAATATCCATGGTAAGTTTTGTAGTCTTTGAGTTTGATACTTACCTGTTTAGGCCTGGATGATCTTCTGACTTCTGGAATTGATAAAGTTCCTACAGATTCTGAGTTCTCAGTTTGAGGAAGGTTTTGAAATGTACCTGTTGTGAGTTGCTCTTTATCTGAATTGTGATTTTCTAGTTCAGTTTCTATCCAGATTTGATTAGTTGAAGCACTGTCAACAGGAGTAGCAAACTCAGATGATTCTGGATAGGAACTTGATGATGTTGAATTTTCTGGGCAAGAACTTGAATTTTTTCACTTTTCTGGGCAAGAATTTGAAGATCTTGGAGAGCTGCAATTTGTAGAATCTGCAGCAACAGGCCTGCAATTTTCTGATAACAAAATATGCATTGGTTTAGGTAAAGCTTGATTACCTGAGTCATTTCTCTCCCCCTGAACATCGTACTCATTACTTTTCTTGAAGTATGGAAGATGTTCCACGAATTTCACATCTCTGGAAACAAATTTCTATCCGAGTTCAGGATTGTAGCACTTGTACCCCTTCTGGTTGTTGGAATAGCCTAGGAACATACACTTAATGGATCTCTGGTCAAGTTTGTCCCTCTTTCATGCAGGCACATGGACAAAACAGCAGTAACCAAAGACACAAAGGTAATTTAATTTTGGTTTCTTTTTCACCAGCATTTCAAAGGGTGATTTTCCATTCAACGTGTTACCTGGCAAATGATTTATTAGATGACAAGTAGTAAGGAGAGCATCAATCCAAAACTTCTTTTTTACAGACATTTTAAACATCAAAGATCAGGTTACATCAAGTAAATGACGATTTTTCCTCTCGGCCACCCTATTTTGTTGCAGGGTGTACACACATGAAGTCTGATGAACAATTCCATGCTGTTTCAAGTGATGTTGATTAAGAACAATGTTGGAAAATTCAAGAAAAGCTTTGAACACTTCATTTTTGTGTTTTAACAGGTAAATCCAAGTACATCTACTGAAGTGATCTATAAAAGTAACAGCATATCTAAAACTATCATACGAAATTAAGGGAGCTGACCATACATCTGAATGAACAAGAAGAAAAGGTTCATTCTAAATCGATTCCGATGAAACAAACGGAGTTCTACAGCTTTTTGCATAAACACAAAAGTCACATTGAACATTCAAAGTCTCAAATTTAGGAAACAATTTATTTAGCACAATACTACTCGGGTGCCCTAATCTAGAATGCCAGAGTTCATGAGAATCATCCTTGTGAGCAATCAAAGCTTTAAGTCTGCTGTAAATCACATAGAGACCATTAACTAACATTCCTTCACCAATCTTCATCCGCGTTAAACAATCCTGAAATTCAACAGAATTAGTGAAAAGATAGCAAGATAATTAAGTTGTTTAGTTAACTTACTCACAGAAAGAAGATTGTTTGACAGTTTCGAAACATATAGAGAATCAAGATCATTGGTTTTAGAAAACAAAACCACTCCCCTGTATAGGAATTTTCTTTCCATTTGCAATGCATATAAACTGATTTTGTGTTTTCTTGAAATTATTAACCAAGGAAAAATTGTTGGTCATATGTTCATTAGCACTAGAATCAACAATCCACGAACAAGAAGCATTTTGACACTTAGCAGTATTTAAAGCAGCAATATTTAACTCAGCAGCATTTATAGCATGAACAGTAACAGTATGAGCTATGGTAAAATTTTTACCTTCTCCATGAAGTTTGGAGCATTTGGCATCAGAAGTGGAAGCTTCTCCACCTATTTTAAGGTGTTGCAGTACTTTCAGAGCAATCTCCTCGATTGAAGGAGTAGAGGTAGCAGAAGTCTTAGCTATATAAGCAGCTTGCCTGTCAGAGATGTTCTTATCTCTTTGTTGCCTCAAATGTGGATGTAAAATCCAACATTTCTCTTTTATATATCCCATTTTGTTGCAGTGGTCACAAATAATACTTGTTCTATTTGTCCTTCCTCCATGACCACCTCCACGAGAGTTCGAACCATCTCGTGAATTAGTGAATCTTTTTGCAGCTTGAGCTAAGGCCTCATTGTTGTTGAGGAAGGCACTATTTTCTATATTTCCTTCAGGTTTGGAACTCGATCCCATGACCCTTTTTCGAGTCTCTTCTTTTTGAATGTGAGCACACATAGTATTAAGAGATGGTAATTCTGCAGTAGTTAAAATCTGTTCCTGGAAAGATTCATACTCTGGACCAAGCCCCATTAGAATCTTAAAAATTTTATCTTCATCTTCCCTCTTCTACAGAATGAGAGGGTCAGTAGTAGCGGGCATCATCATGGTTAATTCATCCCACATGATCTTGAGTTTGCCGAGGTAATCGATAAAGGTCTTTTCACCTTTATTGAGTTCAGCAATGCTCTTTTTGAGTTCAAAAACTCGGTAGACATTCTCTTGATGAGAATAGAGATCCTTCAGAGAATCCCATAGTTCTTTTGCACTTTTGGCAAAGTTGAAAAGGTTGTGGAGACCTACATCAATTGAGTTGAGTAACCATGACATGACCAAATGATCATGCATACTCCATTCCTTGAAGTCCAGATCAATTTTTTCTAGAGGAGGAAGGCTTCCATCTATGAATTCAAGACATCCTCTTCCACTAAGAGCAATGTAAATGGCATTCGACCATGCCAAGTAATTGGTGCTATTAAACGACACAGTAGTTATCTTCAAGCTTGTATTTCCCTCGAACTCAGCGAGTCTCTTGAAGTAACTCTTCCCTAGAGTTGTTTCAACAATCACAGGGGAATCATTGGAATGGCTGGAGCTATCTTTATCAGCCATGAATCAGAATTTTTTATCAGATAGCAAGATGTTTAGAGACCTACTCTAATACCATGTAAAGTTGGAAGAAAGATTGTAATATTGAATCGTGATGATAAAGAAATTACAAAGAGTCAAATATATACAGGGAAACACAATAGCAATAACTAAAGGAATTAAAGAATACATAAATGGAACCATAAAGAGAAGAGCTATCAAGGTTGAGAGGCGCGAAGTCTCCACGGGAAGAAGCAAGAGACGTTGGGCCTCAGAGAGCAACAGTCACAAGGAGCAGACCATTGGTAATGGGCTTGGAAGAGAGATAAGGAGGAATGAGGCCCATGTATTCACAACACTCCATTCGTTGTATGGCATCAATATTCTTATGGTACCAATATTGTTAAACTATAGTATCAATATTTCAATTGTAGGAAACAAATACTATAGTTGTATGGTACCAATAATACTAAACTATGGTACTAGTACTAATATTGGAGTTGTAAGGGAACCAATATTATGGTTGTATGGTACCAATATTACTAAACTATGGTACCAAGATTGCTAAACTATGACAAATATTACACTTGTAGTGAACCAATACTATGGTTGTATGGTACCAATATTGCTAAACTGTGAAACTAACATTATAGATGCATAGTACCAATCTTGATAAATCGAGGTAACAATATTTCAATATATCTACGAACTTTGGCAATGGATGAAAAGAAGATCTCAGCCTAATAAATGGGCATATGGGAATCAGACATATACATGGCATAGGCTGAAAATGGATGGCAGCCTAAGAGGTGGGCTAATTTTCTTTTTATTTTTGAATTAGTATTTATGGAGATAATATTTTCTAAAGATTTAATTTTTTGAATAATTTGGTAGTTACATATTTTGTAGTAGGATTTTATGGATTACATATTCTCTTTTATAATACCTTCCTATTTTTGTGTAACCAGTAAATTCCATTATACCCTTATAGTTTATAATCCTCATGGGAGTCCCGATTTGGTACTGTACACGCTACTACAGTATGGTTCTAGATATCAAAGGCGTGGGGCCATAATGGTACATCGAATAAAACAAATTTTTTGTTTAAAAAAACAAATATAAACTCCCAAATTTAATCTCCCCCAGCTCTACAGTTAGTAAGCCGCAAACCTAGAATAGACAAAACAAAATACCACATCGACAGCGACAAACATTGGAGATGGCAATGTAGAGACGGCAACGATGGAGACAGAGAGCACATTGGCAATGGCGGAGACAGCGATGATGGAGATGACAACGATAGAGACAGAGAGCACGTTGGTTATGGTGGAGACGGCAATGGTAGAGATGGCAATAATGGAGATGGCGACAATGGGGACATAGAGCACATTGGCGATGATGGTTATAGAATTGGCAAACGAATATCGATAGAGAGCACGATAGAGACAATGGTTAAAGAAGTCAAAAATCACCTTGATGATGCTATTTCATCTCGAAATTACCATAAACCATATTCTTCATCCATTGAAGGTTTGTTGAATTGTTATTTGTATGTTGTTATTCGATGGTCTGTATGCTATTATTCAATGGTCTGTATGCTATTATTCAATGGTATGTATGTTGTTATTTGATTGTCTGTATGTTAGTATTTGATGGTATGTATGCTGTTATTCGATGGTCTGTATGCTATTATTCAATGGTCTGTATATTGTTATTCGATAGTCTGTATGTTGTTATTCGATGGTCTGTATATCGTTATTCGATGGTCTATATGTTGTTATTGGATCATCTATATGTTATTATCCAATGGTATCAAAAAATTGGTTTAAATGTCGTTATTCAATTATTCGTATATTCATATTCGATGGTCTGTATGTTGTTATTGAATAGTCTGTATATTATTTTTTGATGGTTTGCAGTTCAGAATTGGGATCACCTTAAGAGAGAAGAAATATAAAGACAAATGCAGTTTCAAACACCTGAAGAACTAGAAGAGATCAATATACGAATCTTACGCACACCAAAGAGGTTTTGGTGTGCATTGTATGTATGAAAGAATGAGGATGATAAATGGCAAGGAAATAATATTCTATGTCAAACTTGTGTGCAACAAGGAGGAATTTTGATAGCCAAGTAAGAAACTGAAGAAAGAAAATGCTTGCTTATACACACAAAAAGAGACCCGAGTTAGTTGTATGGCAATGATCTATTTCAAATACTCCCTTGAGCAAGGAGCATTCCTCATAGATAAATGGGTTGTAAAGTATAATGATCACGCGCTATACTCAGTTGATTGCTCCCATATGCATAGATCCAACTGTTCAATCAACTCTCTCCACCAATACATGGCTCATATGAATAGTATTGCTAGTATATCACTTAGATCATCATATGAACTGATGGCATTGAATGCCGATGGTAGGGAACATCTGGATTTTCTCCACTTTGATTTGAAGAATCATCTTGGGAAATAGAGACAAAGATTGATGAAGTGTGGTGAAGTTACCGCATTACTTGAATACTTCAGAATGAGGGCGTACAATGAACCCTTTTTTTTCATGAGGTAGACGTGGACAACAAAGAACAGGTAGCCAACATTTTTTGGCCTAATAGAAGGATCAGGAGTGACTATAACTATTTTGGAGATGTCATTTATTTTGACACAACATTTTGAACAAATAGAAATTATCGTCTGTTAGGTATGAACCTCTAACTAATTTCAAACTCTGTTCCAATACAAATTATTACATCTCCTATTTTTAGATAGTTTGAATCATTGAATTATAAAAAACTATCTACTGTTTGGATGGTTTGCTGTTCTGTTTTTGATGGTTTTATGTTCTATTTTTGATGGTTTGATGTTCTTTATTAGATGGTTTGGTATGCTTTCTTTCAATGGTTTGCTTCTTTGTTTTTGATGATTTATTGTTCTTATTTTGATGGGTGGTAGGGCTATTCATCGGATACGACAACCATCATATGAGTTGTGTTTTTGGTGAACTCTCATGTTTGATGAGATAATGAATTCATTTTGATGGTTGTCGTATTCAACAACCAAGATCAAGCAACAACTGATGCCATCAATGAAGACTTTAAGAGCACATATCACTGCCCATGCACCTGGCATATATTAGAAAATGCCAAGAAGAATTTGAGTCATTTATACACACATAAGGTGGCAGATTGATTCCATTATTTGATAAAAGAAGTGGACAATGATGAAGAATTTAGCCAAGCATGGAATCTGATGTTACAAGATTGTTTCGACAATAATGAACATAGATGGCTTAAAGGAATCTACAAGTTAAGGACCATATGGTCCTCGGCATGGGTAGAATAGCAATTTACGGCTAGAATAGTCACCATGCAAGTTACCAAATCCTTCAACAACCTTATAAAGTAGTATTTGCAACCCGATCATAACTTTCTGCAATTTTTCACACATTTTAACAATATGTTGGATGGTCGGAGGCATGAAGCAAATAAGACAGATTTTTAGTTGAAGGATAAGTTGCGTAACAACAAAAACCGGTTTAACCCATTGCTTAATTCAATAGTAATCTACACACATTACATGTATGACTAGTTTCAAGCAGAGTACGATGCTGCAATTGAATACATAATGGATCTACAAATGGATAACGACAATCCCACAGGTCAGTTTGCTATTTTGTTTTTTGATGGTTTGCTGTCATTATTTCGATGGTGTGTTGTTCTTGTGTTCGATGGTTTGATATATTGGATACGATGATTTACTTATGTAGATCACATCAGGTACTACAATGTGTATAAATATGTAGATAAAAACACTTTAATTAATTTTGATGAGCGAATGCTACAAATCACAAGTCAAATATATCACTCTGAGGTTAGTGAGTGACACTAATTGATGTGTGAATAAAATAAAATGTAAGCTTCTGGACTTAGTAGATATAGCATCGCTAGACTCGGGGAATATATTACTCTTGGAGGATCTCATTGTTAATCCAAGAAATAAAATGCGGCAAGGTCAAATGCAATCAAACAAGATAAATCATGAAGTGCAACAATCATCTTCTCACCGAGTCGCCATGACTATAAAGATCAGGGACAATCTGCGGACATCAAGAAGAAGGATGAAGAGTACAAATGAGATTGTATGATTGAATAAAAAAGCAAAGTGCAAGCATTCGGTAATAGACTTAAATAATCCAACCCAATTTGAGAATGTTTAAAATTATTTGGTGCAATTGTTTCAACTGTTGTTAGATAAACCATTGAATCA
>SOPF01028104.1:0-65386 GCA_012979155.1 Hypericum perforatum | reverse complement strand
AAAATAGCAAACCATTAGACAAGGACAACAAACCATTGAAACAAGAATAATAAACCATCGAACACAAAATAGCAAATCATCAAGACAGGGACAACAAACCATCAAAACAAAAAAATCCATCAATCACGGTCAATATACGCCTGTTCGAAATCCATCATAGTAACTCAACAACACAAAGAAGGATGAGAGAGGTAGTTAATAATATCATATTTCAGTATCCAATATTCCTGTCCAGAAACCTTACAACTCACAACAATTAAATATAAACTACCCAATTCTACATTGTTCAATATTCATATCCCATAGAATAACAGATTTTACTATTATATCTTATCAACAGCAAATGTTTCATTTTGTCGACTTCTTCTTCTTGTCCTATGGATTTCTTAATTGAAGCGCACTTTCCAAAAGCATAGGAAGACACCTATTGTCCGGACACAACACCATCTTTTGAAACATTTTGTCTTGCTTCAATTATAAATTTTTCAAGTCTCCAGTTCATCATAAACTCTGGATTTATGTCAGCCTTCGCCCATTTCTTGTTGTAATATTCACAATAGAGGGCAACATAGACTCTACAATTAGAGTTATTGACTTGCTTTGGGATTGAGTGCATGACTTCAAACGTATAGCTTCTAACCTCAAGATCTAGCTTTGTGTTGTACCTCAGATAGTACAAGAGGAGCCCTGTCAACTTAGATGCAAGGTTGACTAGCAAAACCTCCTCCTTGGCGTGTTGGCTGTCCAACACGTAGCATGCTAACTGGTACAAATCCACCATAAACACACGGTAGTAGTCGTTGGACAACCAACGGAAGAACCACTAGACAATCATATGAAACCATCGAAACAAGGAACAAAAAACCATCAAAAATAGAACAGAAAACCATTGAACCAATAACAGCAAACCATCCAAAATTTGGTTTTTACAGAAAAGCTTACATATTTGACTTTTGAAACCATAATTCTTGATGTACTTTAATAAACTCCATGAACAAATTTCATGATTTCTTTGAGAATAGAGTCTTTCTGGTCATTGGACATTTTGCTGATGCTTGGGTGGGAGTTCTTCAACCACTTATCCTACCAAAAATGAATTAACTATTGAATCACAAGTAGAAACCATTGAATCACATCAAACTAACCATTGAAATACAACGAATCAACCATAGAATAATAATAAATTATTTACTACAAACAATAGAGGGAGGATCACACGAAGCCCCGACGACTACTTTTCTTTCATATGGTTTTTCAAAAACCAATCTAATGCATTCACCGAAATCCATTGTCTTTCACCAAAGGATGCTACATCATTTTTCATGAGTAGCGCATCCCCATCCCAATCCCAAATCTCTCCGCTGGAAAAAATACAATAGATTATATAACAATTTTGACAACAAGTAACAACAAACCATCAAAAAGCAATATAGCAAACCATCGAAACAAAGAACGACAAACTATCAAAATAAGAATAAAAAACCATCGAAAAACAAAATAGCAAACCATTGAAAATAGAATAGCAATAACATGTTTGGACAAGGTTGATTAAACAGCAAACTTACGTTTACTTATCAAAAGGCTTCTTGGTTGCATACTCCCACATTAGCTTTTTAACTGCTTAGAAAGCCATTATCTTCTCGTAAACTTCCTTAGCATCGTGAAGTGCTATTGGCATATTGATTTTAGGGAAAATTACCCTTGGGCCCCTCGGGTTTGCAGAAATTCGTGTTTTAGCCCCCGTATTTTTTTATTATCATTTAACCCTTCTAGTTTGTAAAAAGTGTATATTTTAGCCCCTATCGCAGGAATCCGGCCATTTCTCCGGCAAAATCGGACCTAAGATTACAAAACTACCCTTTTCTTTTAAAAAACATAAATTAAACACATTAAAAAAATATCAGCCAAGCCACCTCCTTGACGAAACCAATCACCTTCTCCGTTATCCTTCTTTCTCATCTCCTTTTTCTAAACTTCAACCAAAACTAAAATTTAAATTCACATCTTCCCATTTTCTTGATAAGAACTAACATTATTAAGAGAGAATTTAAACTAAAATTTAACAACCCTAATATTAAAAATCTTAAGTTCAAACAACGCCGCTCCCAAAATGCAACCTAAACCCAGTTGACGAAATAACAGCTCCCATAACTACTAAACTTTTAACTCCTACAAGCATCCAACTATTGGTTCTATTCATGTACTGCCTCCACTGAGAGATCATTGCCGAAGCTCTCAATACGCCTTCTTACTGTGGAGCTCGCGATAGACAGCGACGGGGAGAACATTGGCATCGGCAGAGGATGAGGATTGGGAGGGGGTTGGGCTTGGAAGGAGGTCGGTTGGGGTGGACGAGGATGGGTGCAGTCTGTTCGGAGATGGAGAGGTGCTTGCCGGACCCAACAACCAAAACCCTTAAAGAACCAATAATTAGGGTTTTCCGATCCCTACCTTGAAATGGTTTTGGTCTTCGTCCCTGGGTTGCAGCGACTTTGGGTTTTGAAGAAGAAGTATCATTCTCGAAAAAGAACGATGATGGAGAAGAACCTCTGGTGGCAGAGGAGGAGAAGGAAGCACCGGACGGCAGGGATTGGGTTAAATCGATCTTCTACATAATGTCCTTAAGCAATCTTACCCATTTCATCATTTTCCCCTATCATTCCCTTCTCCTCCCTATCATCCGACGGCGCCAATTAGGATTCGATAGCTCCACAACAGCTTCTTCCTTTCTTCATAACATCTGGAAATTATTTAATTTGTTTTTTCTTTCTTCTCCCTTCACTTTCAGCATTGGGTCTTCTGTTAATTTTTTTTCTTTCCAAATCTAACTTCATAGATTTTGTGATATTCGGATTTGTTCTTAATAATTAGTAGGTAATTGTTTATGCTTTTGAAGAAGATGGAGAGAGGGCTGTTTTTTTAGTTAAAATGGGTTTAATTTATTTTTTTAAAGTAAATGGTATTTTCGTAATCTCAAGTCCAAGTTCATCGGAGAAATCGTCCGATTCCGGTGAGAGGGGTTAAAAGATACCCTTTTCGCAAACTAAAAGGATTGAATGATAATAAAAAAAATAGAGGGGGTAAAACACAAATTTTCTCAAACCCGAGGGGCCCGAGAGTAATTTTCCCTTGATTTTATGTTGTAGTGCAGTTTTGTACTATTTAAGCTTTTCCACTCCAACCAGCTTCATCTTCAATTCTCTAATTTTAACTGTAGACAACACGGTTACTAACTTATCATCCACTGTTGCAAATCCTTTACCTTTTCTCCTCTTATACATTTGCTCCTTTGTAGTATATGGAGGACCAAGCTTTGGGTTTTGCTAGTGTTGACACTTGCCCAGCACATGTTATATTTAGCGACAACTGCCTCAAAAAGGATTGGTTGTTCTTCTACCAATTCAGAAGGCACTGGTGGTGCTACAACCTCCTCACATACTGATTTCCCCACCTCAGGGTTTTGTCTTCCTTCCATCTCATCTAAATGTTTCAA
This sequence comes from Hypericum perforatum, assembly GCA_012979155.1. Classification (NCBI taxonomy): domain Eukaryota; kingdom Viridiplantae; phylum Streptophyta; class Magnoliopsida; order Malpighiales; family Hypericaceae; genus Hypericum; species Hypericum perforatum. Next base: position 61,893 of record SOPF01028104.1, on the reverse strand, counting down.
CAACTCATCAACAAATTTAGGGTCATCAAAATTACTGGATGACATAAACACTATGGGCTCAACTACATCTAACGATTCTTGACCATGGTCTACTTACGTTGGAAACTCAGGAACTCCCTCTATCCCCAAGAAAAAAGATGGAAGGGTGAAATCCATACATGTCTTCCCTGTTACAATGGCTTTATCATCCTCTGTACACACTTCTGGCCCCAACATTGTTATAGGATCTTCCCCAATGCTTAAAACTGCCATCAAGATCTCATCAGGTATGGAGTCATCCGATCGTGTTTGGGCATCATCCACAAGGGCAGCCTATTTCCATCTACCAAAAACACAGAAAATTTTGGTTAGAAACACAAGTTTTAGTTGTTTAAGATTCAATGGTTTGTCTTTTGTTATTCAATGGTGGGTTAGTTATAATTCATTAGTTTTGTTTGTTGTTATTGAATGGTTTGCTACATTCTGCTAATATACATTCCTAGACTGAACATCAAGTTCAGGGGTCGAATCATACATTGCTTGTGTCTGACTCTGCTATCCAAATAGCATCTTCGCAATGAGCTAACTCTGCCATCCAGATATCATCTTCCCCAATACTTGAAACATCCATGGAGCCCTCCGATTGTAGTTGGCTTTCCTCTACCGGGCCAACCTATTTACATCTACCAAAAACACATCAAAATTTGGTTAGAACACACAAGTTTCAATTGTTAACTCATCAAACCATTATAAACAACACATCAAACCATCAAAAAACAAAATAGCAAACCATCAAAAAACAAAACAACAAACCATCAAAAAACAAATATGCAAACCATCAAAAAACAAAAGAGCAAACCATCAAAAACAAGAATAACATACCATCGAACATAATAACAATAAACCATCGAACACAATAATAGCAAACCATCAAAAAACAAGCACACCAAACAATTTATCAGTTATTACTATGTCATCTGGTATAGGGTCAACTGAATGTCTATGGGGATCTTCTTCATCTATAGGGGCAGCTTGTTGACATCCACACAAAAATAAAAATCTAAGTTTGAGTTGTTTAGGATTCAATGGTTTCTATTTTTGCTATTCGATGGTGGGGGATATTATGGTTCGATAGTTTTGTATATTGTTATTCAATAGTTTACTATGTTTTGCTAAAACTGACTGAAGAGTTTAAGGATTAATCAGTTATTACCTTACTTGTGTCACTAGTAGGCTCTCTGACAACACGTTCTTCTGCAATGTGTTCTTCCATGTCCACTCCAACTTGTACTTTCTACCCCTGGCTCTCCCTATCAGCAAGCACCTTGATGATAGCCAACTTGTGGGATGTTAGCATATCAATGCGATACTGTATCCCACCCAATTGTTGTTATAATTGTGAATAATATACAAATTAAGGTCAAATATAGCTAATAAATATATAAAAGTGTTTAAATTAAAAACATATATAACTAATAACCTCATCAGTTGACATTTCTTGCAATTTAAGGATGTCATTCCTAGCTTCCTCAGCTTGCTCCGCTTGCTCAAATTGCCCCGCTTCCTTAACTCGCTCAACCTTCTCACCTCTCTCAACTTGCTCAACTTGCTAGGTTGCAATAGTCAAGCGATACTGAACCATGAGGTTCATATTCTTAGAACATTTAATAATAGATGTTGAGCTAGTAACCGCATTGTAAAACTCGTCGTTTACCCATTCTGCCACATACTTACACCAATTGTATATGGCAGCATCTCTAAGCGAGTTGATAAAGCTATAGAACCTAGAGGAGACAATATTGATCACTTGTGGGGCGAGAAACACCCCCAATCCATAACGGATGTATGTGACCAATCTTTTTCCAACACTAATCCCCTCTACCCAAACAACACCTCTTTCAACTCTTTCAGTTCAATAGAAAACTACTTTGAAAGCTTGATGTTGTACCTCCCCAAGAATTGTTCACAACACTTGCTCCGTCCTTTTTTATTAAATGTTCTTAACTCTAAGTCAATGTTAATTCGCCTAGCAGGGCGTCTGTATAGCTTCTCCACAAAGCCCGGAGTAACATATATAAACCCATCATCTCTCTAACAATCAAGAAGAAACTCCTTTAATTCAGAAGGGCACATGTCATCCTCCACAACATCTAATAGGTATCTGAATCCAGCATTTCTGATCAACTTTGCACATTTAGTAGCCCGTTCGATCATTTCCAATCCAAATAGGAGGTTATTCACCTCTATTAGTAGGGTTGGTCTCGTCGAACGTGTATATGTTCCTAACATCTACATCACAACACACGCAAGAACAACCTGCTATGTTCAAACCATCGAATTATAGTTATCAAACCATCGAATCACAATATCAAACTATTGAATCATAATGTACGAACTATTGAATGAACTCATACAAACCATTTAATCACAACAGCAAACCATTAAATCACAACATGCAAACCATCGAATTACACATGCACACCATCAAATCACAACATGTAGACCATCAAATCACAAAATGCAAACTACCGAATCACAACAAGCAAAAATATTGAATCACAGACATTAAACCATCGAATCACAATATCAAACCATCGAATCACAATGTACGAACCATTGAATGAACACATACAAACCATTTAATTGCAACAGCAAACCATTGAATCACACATGCAAACCATCGAATCACACCATGCACACCATTGAATCACAATATGTAGACCATCGAATCACAACAAGAACATCAAACACTTGAAAACAAAAAAGGATTAATAGCTCAAAAATGGAAAAGCAAATGGCTCAAATGTAACTGACAATAAAACCCTAATTAGACCTACTAAAAAGCGGTTAACGACGACTGAATAAATCAACAAAAAACAAACATAGCGTAAGCCCCTAAACACTTGTAAGCCCCTAACATTCTCATTTGAATTAGAATATCTCACCTCACCCGCACACTAAACCTCCCCAGACGTTCGGGGTTGGCGTTGTTTAAGGAACACTCCACACTAAACCTCCGATCATCTACTTCTCAAGGAAGTATTTCCCCACCTCCGACTCTAGCTCTGATGATTTCTCCTTTGTCGATGGCTCACACCACATTGCACACGTCGTTGAATAGCAAAAGTTGTTGGAAACCGTGCACTAAAACCTCTGGGAGTAGTTTTTTTTGCCTAAAACCTTCTTTTTTTCCTTTCTTCTCTCTCGTCCTCTGTGTAACTACTATTTTCTTTATTATTTATGTGGTCAAAAAGATCAAAATGCCCTTAGCTAATCGGGGCCCTTAGATCATCTATTTATTTTGTCCTTGCTGATCTAATGGCCCAGATCTGGCCCAACACGGGTCGACAATCCATTACACATACAGGACCAAATTCGCGGCCTCCCCATGGTGGGAACTAGTATTAATCCCCACCGAATCTGAGCTCCTCCAAAAAGCTTATATCTTATATGTAGGATGTATTCTAGAAGTCCTTACAATAAAAGAAATTAAGACAACTAAGATTTGCGTCAAATTCTAACGTTGATATTTCCGTCAAACAGGTATTATGTTAAAAATTGATCGGTTTGAATGTACTCAACAAGTGCCACGTTAACCCTTAGTTCAAAATACCTTTAACGTGCACACGTAATAATTAGATGCTATAGTCAAACTTACCAGCCAATGACATTCACAACCCCTATTAAATAAAAATACATGCAAGACATTCGCAACCCTCCCTATTTTACTAGTTTTAGAATAACTTGTTGAAGCTTCTCCTCCCTCTAAGTGTCTTAATTTTTCTAACGGTCTTCTCCACTCATCTCCAAGAGTTTCCAATGGTTCCCCTTCTCCATCAACGGCTAGTCTTAGACATTTAAGTGGCCATTAAGTTATACAGCTCATTCCCAATTTCCCAATTAATTGTTATAGTCTTTTCCATTTAGTCGGTAATTAATGTTCCATTTAATTTTTCTTCTTGTATATATAGTTTTCTCTCTAATCTGTTTATATTCAATTGAATGAATTAAGTTCATCAAAGTTTTATACCCCCTGAAAATCAAATTCAAACAAAAATGGATCTGAGTGAAGGTTCCTCGCAGATCAATGCAATTGATATTTCTTCTACTAACACATGGCACACCTACTTGAAGAAAATTGCAGAAATGGATGGCAACAGTGGTTTAAAAGTTACCACTATTGTATTCAATGATACCAATTACCTATCATTGTCCAATGTCGTGTTCATTGCTATTAGTGAGAGAGGCCAAATTGGATATGTGAATGGTGACTTCACTACTCTTGCTAAGTGATCCTGATTATCTAGAATGGAGTATGAACAATTACCATGTGATGTCCTATATTCTCAATTTGGCAGATTCAAAATTACACAATATGTTCACTTGTGCTAAGAGTGTCTGTGAATTGTGGGAGTCTATTAGGAAATGTATTCGTAGCAAGAGAACACATATAGAGTGTTCTAACTGAAAAAGAATATTGTTGAACTCTGAAGAGGAGACAAGTAGTTTGTAGAATATTTAAGTCAATTTAAGTTAATGTGAGACGAATTCAACCTGCTATGACCCATTTCTGCTAATCCAAAAGTTATTCAAAAAAGAGAAGAGGGAGACAAAATTTTGTAACTCTTGATGGGACTAGGAATGGGATATATGATTCACTTATTAAATCAATTATCACCACTACTGATATTCCTTCTTTTGAAATAGTTTGTACTAGAATTCAAAAGGAAGAAACTCAAAAAAGATCATGAACCCGCATTTGAAGATAGAAACTACAAAACAAGTGCCTTTGTATCTGTATTTGATCTCACAGCAAATGCCATAAAGAAAACCAATTTTTGGGGAAGTTCCTCTACATTCAAAGCAAGAGGAGGAGAAAGGATTGGTAGACTTATCAATGTATCATGTGAGCATTTTGGTAAGAATGGGCATACAAAAGAAAGGTGCTAGATTCTTTATCCACACCTAAAGCAGATAAGAGAAAAATCAAATGAGCAAGTGAATGCCTTCTGTGCGTCATCTTCAATTCCATCAAATATCACTATGAATGAGCTAGCACAGAAACTACTTTAGCATATGAGAAGTGTTGATTTGTTAGCCAAAATGATATTAAAAGTAGCAAACAACTAGATGGATATAAAGTAGGTTTTTCTTTGCTATAAATTTTATACTGCATTGCATTCCAAAATGACTTATCATAACTACTGGATTGTGGATTCGGGCACAAATGAGCAAATGACATTTGATAAAAATCTCCTCAAAGATTATCAGGAACATAATCATAAGTCAATTGATGTTGCAAATAGAACTAATGTTCCTATACAAGGTCACGTATTAGCTTGTATCTTAAAATTTGAAAACAGAGTTGTTACTCTTCATATGTTGAATCTTACCTACAATCTTTTATCCATAAGTAAGATTACTCAATAGTTAAATTAAATTACTATTTTCTATGCTAATTCTATAAAATTTTAGGTTTGCAGAACTCAGATGATAATTAGTGAACGTAAGCTTATAAATGGATTCTATGTGATTGATTCAACTCTTATAGCTTTAACCACAAATAAAGATCCTATTGAGCTTTGGCACTCTAGATTAGGCCACTTTAGTAGTAGTATCATGCAAACTTTGTTTTCTTAATTGGATAAACTCGAATCTGAATGTGAAAGTTATCCATTTGCCAAGAATAAGAGGCTTCCATTTCGTATAGTATTGCTTTGAAGTTAGTTCATTTTGATGTGTGGACTGCTCTCATTTGTTACTATAATAGCTATTACTATTTTCTTTCATTTATTGACCATGCAATTTTGATTTATTTGCTTAAAAACAAAAGTGATGTTTTTTTCGTGTTTAATGATTTTGTTGCTATGATTAAAACTCAGTTCAAGTCTAAGATTAGAGTCCTACAAAATGATAATGGAATAGAGTACAAGGGAGAATTCGTTTAATTTCTTATAGGTGCAGGTATCATACACCAAACTTCATGTGTGTACATGCCACAACAAAATGGTGTGGTCGAGAGGAAGATCTAGCATTTACTTGATGTTTTTTGAGCTATAATATTCAAGATGAATATTAAAAAGATCTTCTGAAGTGATGCCATCATCACCGCTTGCCACTTAATCAATAGGTTATCTTGCAAACCTTTAAATAACAAGTTTGATATAGAAGTTCTTACGAACAACGTCATGACCCAAAATTGAAAGTGACAACTGCCCAAGGTTTAAACAATCTCGTTTGGTACCAAATTTTATTAGAAAATAAGTCTACCAACTAAATTTTTAAGAAACACTAAAATATTAGTGCAAAATCTACATATCATCTTAAATATGAAATTTTCTGAGAAACTGTTATTAAAAAGAAAAACAGTAATGGTGCATGCAACAGGACCCAGTTTACTCCCTATCTCGTACCTTTCTTGTGCAATCTGAGTCACATACGAAATTAAGGTGAGTCTAAATAACTCAGTAAGTGGAAAATAAAATTCAAAACCATATATGTTCTATCTACCGCATGCTTTAACGGTCAACTCTCTCCTAACCAACTATCTAGCCAACTAACACGAATAAGACTCCAGAGCCAAACATGTCATATCTATGACAGGATTTTTGTGAGGTCCCAAAAGATATCATTACGTTTCTAATTTACGGGCCCAAAATATGGAAAGATATTCCTTCGCGAGTCTAGATAGTTTCCACACTCCATGTCCATTTGATTACTTGTACTTAAGGTTACATATAATTACAAGGCCCAAAAGGTATGAAAACAATCCTGCATGTCCAAAATTCATGTATATAACATTCCAAAAATCCAACTCAAATCATAATATGAATTTAATCTGTAGCATACCCAAATACAAAACAAAATCATCATCTGAGTACATCACATTCAATATAATCTTTCCTGTAATAAACCTTGTTAACTGTGGCTGCTGACAATATACCCAAATCCATCCCTGTCCATTCCCTTTTCACACATGGGCAACAATTCTTCACGCATAAGTCATTAAAGATTTATTTATTATTTTAATCATAAGGGTTCATCCGACGGTGTACTATTTAATCATGCTAATCTGCCAAAGATTAACGCCCAAGTTTAATCGAAAGAGTATCAAGGATTGGTCATAAAGATTCACCGATAGTGAAATAGTTTCATCCGATAGTGGATTTTAGTAAGAAAGGTTCACAGCAAATTTAAAGCGTCCCTATTTTATGCATGCTAATTGTGGATTAGTTAATCTGCTAATCCTAACCCTAAACCATCCTAATGTTCAATCTCACAGTCACTACCATGCATATAACTATGCAATTATTACGATCATGAAAAGGTAGAGTATTGTGAGTTAGAAATTCAAATAAGCACCAAAAACTACAACACATAATCATATTCATTATGAGCAAGCAAAATCAGATCTGGAATCACTCAAAAACCTAAATAATCTTGACTCTAAATTGAGTTTTCAACAACCTGACTCGTCAAAATCTGAATCTTAAACCAAATTGTATGTGCTCAGAAAAACACAAATGCCACGTGCTTAGCTTACGTTAAATCTTGAGGACTTCAATGGTCCTCCTAGACTAGATGCTCACCTGTGTCACTCCTTAATTTTGAAGGATTTCTTAAGACTCTACCTCCTTCCGTAATGTCCTCTTCAATTGGAATGTCTCCTTCACCTTCAGTGTTCCAAAATTTTGTGGGTTAAAATCTTGGGTAGAAAGGGAGGTGGATGATATGCGTGTAAACATACACACAAGTTTTCATGATTATCATTATGTTTAGTCATGTTTTAGGTCGGTTAAGTTATAATTCGTTGATTATTTCGTATATTTTGTGTGTTTGGTTGGGAGATATATGCCTGGTGTGTTTTTGGTATTTTCGCAGGCATGAATGGATGACTGGTCGTTGCGCGGAAGGAAGGATGGATCAAGAAAAGAATGTTTGGCTTGAGTAGTGGTTTCTAGAGTTAGTAGCATTCACTAGTATGAATAACTCAGATAGTGTAGCGGTCGCTATACCTATAGCGGTCGCTACGTTTATAGCAGTCGCTACTCAAAAAATACCCTCTCGCACTCAGTGATTGATGGATTCTTAGTAGCTGATGGGGATATAGCAGGCGCTGGAAGGAGCAGCAGTCACTGGGATAAAGATTCATCAAGTGTAGCAGTCGCTACATCAGGAGCGGTCGCTGGCTTTGAAAAGGAGCTTTGTAGTTAGTTGTTGATGGACATCTAGTGGTCATTGGCTTAGCCTGTATGGGAGGAAGAAAATCGACTATTTAGTTAGTTTAGGTATCTTAGTTATTATTTTTGGCTTAGCTATAAAAAGGCTTGAAGCCCTAGGGTAGGCACACTTGATAGCTTTCGCTCAAGACACTCAATTTAGTTTCTACATTCAATTGCTTTCGTTCCAAGGATTGTAATCAACATTCAGATCATTCAATCGACGAGATATTTTTATATCTTATGATCAATCGTTTTCTTTTCATTCATCTACTTGATTGTTAATTATTTGATTGTTGCATTTCGTATGCTTAGAATTAAGATTTTGTTCGTGGCATAGATTTTTTCTGCCTTGTTTTATTGCTTTAGTTTTGATCATTATGTGAATTTAGGATTGACAACCCTAAATTCCTGTAGTAATTCATAGAGTTAAATCACCAACCAATCACGTAGTTCTAATTGCTTAGATTAAAATTGCGAATTCATAATTCAGTAATTAAAAAATTGATCATTATGTCCCTGTGGAGACGATCTTAGTTATCACTATATCACTTGTGCGATCGTGTTCTCTTGCACATATTTTTGACCTGAGATTTATCGCATCAAGTTTTTGGTGCCATCGCCATAGACAGATTTAAATTAATCTGTCTTTAATATTGGATATAGCTTTGTCGATTTTAAGACTAAGTTTAAATACATCTTTGATGTTCATCACTATGCTTGATCCTTTTTGTTGAGTTTTGCAGTTAGTGAGAGTGTAGGAGGTGTCTGCCACATACCCATTCTATCAACCAATCCCTTCTTGAGTACGATCTGGAGATTGAATGAATATTCTATTTGAGAAGAAGGAATCATCTCAAGGATGAGATGGGAGATCAACAGGTAGTCAACATTCCAGCTAACAACACAAGGAGGTAGACACACCCTAGGCTGGTTGATCTTAGACCCAGTATTGTGTACCCAACTATGGAAGCCAATAATCTTGAAATCAAAACTCGCCTTATTCAGATAGTTTGCCATGACCAGTTCGGGGGCTCTCCCTCTGAAAATCCTGCTAAGCACATCCAAATTTTTGAAGACCACTACTCAACAGTCAAGTACAATGGTGTCCCAGCAGATGCCATCAAACTGTGATTGTTCAAGCAAAGCTTAAAGGATGATGCTAGAGTGTGGGTAGACTCGTTTCTTGCATGCACTTTTACTCCGTGAGATGAGCTAGCAGACAATTTTTTGGAGAAGTACTACCTATTAGGTAAAACCACTCAACTACGCAATAAGATTTCTCAATTCAAGCAATAGGGTGGCAAATCACTACATGAGGCATGGTATCACTATAAGGGCCTACTCTGTGACTTCCCCCACCATCATATCCCAAATTGGATGCTCATTCAGACATTCTACAATGGATGTGAGCCACAAATCTGAGTCAACCTAGATGTAGCAGGTGGAGGTACATTGATCAAGAAGACTAAAGTCGATGACTTATGCATCATTGAAGCCATGGCTACCAACAATCATGACCATCTATACCAAGTGGAAGCTCTTACACAGGTAGTGCAGTCCATATTCACACCACCATCTGCACAACCCACTCAAGTTTGCAAAATCTGTACTAGACCTTATGTTACTGATAATTGCTCTTTTATGGCTGAATTTGTGAATTATGTAGGTAATACGAATATGAATACAAATAATGATCCATATTCTACCACATATAACTCGGGTTAGAAAAACCACCCACATTTTTCATGGAGAAACAATGCAGGTCAGCATATACCTCTACAATAGAAACCTCCTATGGCTCGTGGTAATGCTCAAGGTCCTCCACCAAGCAATTTTTTAGCCACACCAATAGAAGAGGCAACCACAAGCACTACCTCAATAGGACCGTAGGAGTGAAGATGAGTTGAGGAAGCAAGTTCTCAGTCACGAAGCCACAATTAGGAATCTGGAGATACAAATTGGCCAGCTAGCTACTCAAATGAATGCAAGGCAGTCGGGCACACTTCAAGTAATATTGAGGCTCCTCCTACCAAAAAGGAGCACTGCAAAGTAATTATGACCAGAAGTGGGCTAGATTTGGGAAAGAATCTACCACGTTCAGCAACAAAATCTCTAGTGAGCTGGTGAGTGAAGAGGAAGAAGAGCTTTGGGTGATTCCTATAGCAATAGATAAAGATAAACCCATGACAGTGTCTACCAAGCCAACACAAGAAAGAAGATATCCTCTACCACCTTTTTCTCAAAGAGTGAACAAGCAAGCATCCCATCCAAGCTATTAGAAGTTTCTAGAAATATTAAAGAATCTCCATATCAATATTTTGCTTCTTGATGCATTCGAGCAGATACCTACTTATAAGAAGTTGATGAGTGTGAAAACACTCATCTTTTGTGTGTGTTTTTAGAGTCTTTTTGCCTTTGTTTCTTTTGTTAGTATTGGAAATGCATGGTATTAGTGTGAATATCGTGCATTGTCTATTTTCGTGATGTCTTTTGAGTTTTATTGTGTTTTCCTTGGTTTCGTAGGTTTTGGAGTGCTAAATGGAGGTTTTGGATGCGCCATGCTTCATCGAACGCAATCGGGCTTGCCGGGAAGGAAGGACAAACAACTATAGGCTATGTGCTTTTGATGGGGATTAACATCTGGTGACTAAAACGGCGATAAATTTCGCATACAGAGTCCAATCGAGGCAAGTGAGGTGGCGTTGGAAAGATGACATACAGGGCTACAACTTCACATTTAAGGGTCTTCGTCCATTTCGGAGTGTAAGAGAGTCAAAAACCGTGTTCAATGTCGGAGTCTAAATCTAGCGATTGTCTACCCAAGTGGGCCGAACTTGGAGGCAAAATTTGGGCCCAAGTTGAGTGCCTTGGCCCAAATTCCGTGGTAGCCACTTGAGGAAGAAATTAGAGATTTGACAATGTTTATGACAAGTTAGATATTTTGGAAGATTTGTATTAAGGAGTTAACTAGATAAGACTTCATTTTTACTATTTACTCCACTAACTTATCTTTGTAACAAAAAACTTGAAGATTTGCTTGAGAGCTTTTGAAGAAAGAAGAACTTGAAGAACACTTCTTGAGTTTTCTCTCCTCTTAACTCTTTTAATATTTGTATGTTTAATTTACTTATGTTTAAATATAATGTTTAGTTTGTTCATAGCTATGTGTGAGTAGTAATTTTGTGGGTTTGGTGCTTATATGATTTCTAAGTAGCTAATGATCTAAAAGGGGGGAGTTTTAATGCTTATTATTGTGTTCTAATCAATAGCCTTAATGCTTGGTTTTGCTTGATCACCATTATCATGACTATGTTTGATTTAAATATCCGAGAGGAATTGAGATTGAATGATTTATTGATTAGATGATTAATGTTCTTATGATGAGAGATCTCATGAGAAATTAGTTATCCAAAGGGTTATGCATATAGTTGGTGCTTGATATGACTAAATGAGTTTTTGGAGGCGAGAACACATCTTACTCATTAAAATCGTGTTAAGAATCAATTTAGATGATTTATTGCGAGAGCATGAATTTGTTGCCTTAGAAACACTCGGATCACAATTGAACTTTGTAACACCCTTGCATCATTTTGTTATTTGGATTGTTATAAGTACCTAGCCCATTTCTCTTAATTTGTTAGAATCGTTATAATTCGTAACCGTGACTTGTGCCTTTGATTGAAGTGCTTAAATCGTGACATGTGCTTTTGATTGAAGTGTACATTGTGTTTTGGAAATTGATAGTGTTTCTTGTAGTTAGGTGTCAATTAGTTACAATTAGAGTTAAGAATAGTCATCACCAATATCCAAACCATTTAGTCCTAAACTAGTAGTCAAGTCTAGTTAGCGACCTATAACCAAGTCCTTGTGGGACGACATTCTCGTACTTATCTTTACTGCAAGGAAGGAGACACGCAAAAATCCTTCTCGTCAATTGGCACCGTTGCCGGGGAATTGAGGAATAGACATTTAGTTTAGCTTGAAAACTTGGAATAGGACATTATTTTTCTTAGGTTACGTTACGTTGCTTGGGTACAACGAGTGTTTGCATGCCCTTAACTCGATCCACAACCACTCCTCCTTTGTTTTTTGATGCGGACATAGCTAGGATAGAGAGGTTGTTATGATGAGAAAGAAGAGCTAAGGAAAGGATGGATAATCCAGCTCAATAAAGAGATGAGGCACCTAGAGATAACTTAGAGGATGGAGCTCCACGATGATCTTTGATGGATTATTCTAAGCCTACTTGGAAAGGGGCAAGATCGGGAGTTCAAAACCCACCAATACAAGCAAACAATTTTGAGATTAAGCCGGCTATGATTCAAATGCTCCAAAACTCGGTCCAATTCTTTAGTTTACCAAGTGAGGATCCAAATGAACATATTTCGGATTTCTTGGAATTAGTCAATAACTTCAAGTATAATGGATTTTCCGAGGATGCTAAGAAGCTAAGGTTATTTCCATTTACTTTGAGGGACAAGGCGAAGCTGTGGTATAAGTAGTTGGTAAAGACACCAATTGCTATGTGGGATGAGTTAGCGGATGCATTCCTAGAGAAGTATTTCCCCTTCTCAAAGACTAAGCAACTCGTTAAGGAGATTAATAATTTCCAACAATTTGAGAATGAGTCTTTGAGTGAAGCTTAGGATCGGTTCAAGGAATTGCAAAGGAGTTGTCGACACCATTGTTTGTCGGAGGAGTCTTTACTTCAAACCTTTTACTATGGTCTTGAACCAACAACAATAGGGACGGTGGATTCAGCTTCTAATGGAAACTTCTTGAGGAAGGACAAGGATGATGCCTATCATGTCTTAGAAGAGTTGTCCATTACAAACCGTTTAAGGACTAAGGATAGAGAAAAGCAACCGATTAGAGATCAAAAAGGAATGATCAACCTTAGTCATGAGGATAGTGTACAAGCTCAATTATCATTGCTGACGAAGAGAATGAATGAAATGAGCGCAAGTAAAGTCAAAACGGTTGAAGCGTCAATGCTTTGTGAGATTTGCGGCAATTTTGGCCATGAGATGGATCAATGCGCAATGGAGCAACTATAGAATGGGAAATAATCTGTATTCTTCCACCTATAATCCCGGATGGAGTAATCATCCCAACTTTTCATGGAAAGGAGGAAATAGTGCGGATAACATGGCACTTGTTCCTGATAAAGGACTTTCCTTACGTGTACCGCAAGGAGCACCACTTGGTTTTCAACCATGTGCTTACTTGACGGATAGAATGGGAGCTATGGAAGAGAAGGTTGAGAAAATGGATAAGTTTATGCAAGAAGTTGGTGGAGTTGTTAGCCAACAAGGACAGATCCTAAATGCTATAAATCAGCAAGGATCTAGGCAAAACAACTTGGAGCAAATTCTTAAGGGACAAGCTACTGCTATGCACAACATGGAAATGCAACTTGGAGAAATAGCAAAAGCAAGTTCCCACCGACAATCTAGTTCTCTTCCTAGTTCAACGGAAATGAATCCTCAAGGAAATGTGAATGCAATTTCCTTGAGAAGTGGAAAGGAGTTAGCTTCTCAAGAAGTGAATGAGAAGGCTAAGGAGAGTGAGGTGGTGACTCTTAACAAAGATAAGGAAGAAAAAGAAGGGTCAAAAGAGAAGTAGTTGCAGAAGAAGAAGTGTATATGTCACCACCACCATATGTTCCTCCTCTACCCTATCCTCAAAGGGTTAAGAGGAAGAATGGGATGGACAAAAAGTTTCTTCGATTTATGTCAAAAATGAAGAACGTGCAAATCAGTGTCTCTTTCTTAGAGATGCTTGATCAAGTTCTGCACTACACCAAGTTTTTGAAGGAACTCATCACGAAAAAGCGAAAGTGGGATGATGGAAAGATGGTTGCACTCACTGCTAAGTGTAGCTCTCTCATCTCAAAGGATCTCCCAACAAAGTTGTAAGATCTGGGGAGTTTTACTATCCCTTGCTTTATCGATGATATTGAGTTTCCTAAGTGCCTATGTGATTTGGGGGCAAGCATTAATTTGATGCTGCTTTCCACTTTCAAGAAACTTGGTTTGTGCGAGGTGAAGAATACTTTGATGCTTCTCTAATTGGCCGATCAAACAATTAAGAAGCCGTTTGGTGTTGTTGAGGATGTCCTCGTGAAGATTGATAAATTCATCTTTCCAGTGGACTTTGTGGTTCTAGATTTTATAGAGGACAAGAGTTGTCTTCTAATTCTTGGTAGACCTTTTCTCAACACTACGCATGCTTTGGTGGATGTTCATGATGGTAAATTGGTACTTCGAGCAGGGGATGCACTATATTTTGGATGAAGGGACTTGTATGAAGATTGATGTTTTGGACGAGTGTGTCCGTGATGTTGAGAAGGAGATCCTCTCAAACATTGGGGATGTGTATAATGATGTAATTCCCAAGGAAGAAGAGGGGAATTTAGAAGATTTTGTGGAGGAAGTTGATAACAAGGTCATCATGCGAGAGATGGAACTTAATTTGAAATATCGGACTCCACCTTCTATCATTAAAGCTCCTCTTTTGGAGTTGAAAGAGCTACCCTCTCATTTGAGGTATGCTTTCTTGAAAGAAGAAAGGACATTACTGATTATCATTTCCAACAAAATCTCCAAGGAGGAAGAGGATAAGGTGCTTAAGATTGTGAACAAGCGGATTAATGCCATGGCTTGGCAAATATCTGATATCATAGGGATTAGTCCTAAGATAGTGATGCATCATATCCACATGGAAGAAGGAGCAAAGCTGAGGGTAGACCGGCAAAGGAGGTTGAACCCAAACATGAAAGAAGTGGTGAAGAAGGAGGTGATTAAGCTCCTTGAGGCAGGAATCATTTATCTGATATCGGATAGCAAGTAGGTGAGCCTAATACATTGTGTCCCAAAGAAAGGTGGGATGATGGTAGTGATTAGCAAAGAGGGTGAGCTCATTTCCACAAGAATAGTGACTAGATGGCGAGTGTGTGTTGACTATCGGAAATTGAACGATGTAACACGCAAGGATCATTTTCCTCTCCCATTCATTGATCAAATGTTGGAGAGAACTGCTGGATATTCCCATTATTGTTTCCTTGATGGATATTCTGGTTATAACCAAATTGCGATTTACCCAAGAGATCAAGAGAAGACTTCCTTCACTTGTCCTTTTGGTATTTTTGCATATCGACGAATGCCGTTTGGACTTTGTTGTGCTCCAGCGACATTCCAACGATGCATGGAAGCAATATTTTGGGGCATGAATGAAAGGATTATGGAGATCTTTATGGACAATTTCTTGGTGTTTGGAGATTCGTTTGATAATTGCTTGGAAAACTTGGATAGAGTTATGGAGAGGTGTGAAGAAAAGAACCTTGTTCTCAATTGAGAGAAATGCCATTTCATGGTAGATGAGGGCATTGTTCTTGGACATAAGATATCCAAAGTTGGTATGGAAGTTGATAGAGCAAAGACAGAAGCCATAGAGAAGATGGCTGTACCGAGTTCAGTTAGAGGAGTGAGAGCTTTTCTTGGACACGTGGGATTTTACCACCGATTTATCAAGGATTTCTCTCTGATAGCGAAGCCGCTTACTAACTTGCTAGTGAAGGAAGTACCTTTCAACTTTGATGAGCCTTGTCTTAAGGTATTTGCTTTGTTAAAGAAAGCTCTTGTCACGGCTCCGGTGATTTCATCTCCAGATTGTAGTTTACCATTTGAGTTAATGTGTGACACAAGTGACATTGCTTTAGGATGTGTGCTTGGTCAAAAGAAGGAAGGGAAGCTTCATGTGATTTACTATGCTAGTAGAGTATTGGCAGGAGCCCAATTCAATTACACAACAACTGAGAAGGAGTTGTTGGCAGTAGTCTATGCTTGTGACAAATTTCGTCCATACTTGCTTGGATCGAAGGTGATCATTTACACTCACCATGCTGCCTTGAAGTATTTGTTCTCTAAACAAGATGCTAAGCCTATGCTTATGCGATGGATTTTATTGCTACAAGAATTTGACTTGTCCATCAAGGATAAGAAAGGATCGGAGAATGTACTAGCATATCATCTATCTCGAATTGAGAAGAGTGATGGAATGGAGACACGTGGACAAATTCGAGAAGAGTTTCTGGATGAAACTTTAATGTCATTGAATAAGATGGATGTTCCTTGGTTTGCTGACATTGCCAACTACATGGTAAGAGGAATTATTCCAAATGATTTGAGCTATCCTCAACAAAAAAAACTTCAATGGAATGCTCAATTTTATATTTGGGATGATCCTTATCTATTCAAGCAGTGCAATGATGGAGTGCTTAGACGGTGCATTGCCAATGATGAAGTAGGAAATGTCTTAGCACAATGTCATAACACTCCATATTTAGGTCACTATGGAGCGATGAGAACAGCATCAAGAGTCTTTGAATGTGGGTTTTATTGGTCCAATATTTTTAGAGATGCTCAGACATTTGTTGCTCAATGTGATCGATGTCAAAGCATCGGGAATATTTCCAAGAGGGATGAGATGCCACAATCTGGAATCCTTGAAGTTGAACTCTTTGATGGTTGGGGTTTAGATTTCATGGGACCATTTCCAACCTCCTATGGAAATAAGTACATTTTGGTAGGCATTGGCTATGTGTCTAAGTGGGTTGAGGCTTTGGCTTCACCGACAAATGATGCTAAGGTAGTGATTTGCTTTATCAAAAAGCTTTTTTTGAGGTTTGGTGTACCAAGGGCTATCATTAGTGATGGAGGTTTGCATTTTTGCAACTGACCATTTGAAGTTTTATTGAAACAGTATGGGGTGACTCACAAAGTTGCTACACCCTATCACCCTCAAACAAGTGGTCATGTAGAACTCTCAAATCGGGAACTCAAGAAGATTCTTGAGAAGACTATGGGAGGAGCAAGAAAAGATTGGGCGAACAAACTTGATGTTGCCTTGTGGGCGTATAGGACGGCATTTCGAATGCCTATTGGTATGTCGCCATACAAACTTGTTTACAGAAAGGCATGTCACCTTCTGGTTGAACTTGAACACCGTGCATTTTGGGCAATTAAGACCCTTAACTATGATTATAAAAAGATCGGTTAGCGATGGATGCTCCAACTAGAAGAGTTGGATGAAATAAGAGACTTAGCATTTGAAAGTTCACGCCTCTATAAAGAGAGTTCAAAGAAGAGGCATGACATCCATATTGTAAAGAAAGAGTTTAAAGAGGGACAACAGGTTCTTCTTTATAATTCTCGCTTGAGACTCTTTCCGGGTAAACTCAAGTCCAAGTGGAGCGGTCCATTCAAAGTTGTGAAAGTTTACCCATTTGGAGCACTTGATTTGGAAGAAAGAGATGGCGAATTGTTTAAGGTGAATGGCCAAGGTGTAAGATTTACCTTGGTGGCGAAGTTGAGCGGCATTCGGAGGTACAAGCTATCACTTCCTCCGCAAGCAATTGAGAATTTGAACAAGTCAAGCTAAGGACTATAAATTGGCATGTTAGTGTATATAGTAGAAATTTTTTAGTTTTTAGAGTTTGTGTCCTCTTTTACCTGCAGAGATTAAAGAACAGGACGTTTTGCATTAAATATTTTCTTTTACTTAGAGTCTTACTTGCTCGACAAATTCCAATCGACATTTTCCTAATCATTCTTCGTAGAGTGAAAGAATCCTTAAGACTTGAGCGCAGTGCTATGAATTACATGAAACACTCGAGAGGAACGTCAAAGATGGCTTATTACCGAAGAATGAAAAGATTTGGATTTTTTCCCCGGTGCGGGAAATTAGAGCATGATGGAGAATGTAGCAAGCACACTACAAACTCACAAGATGAGTGTACGATGCTACTCCGCCAAGACCCCGTTAAGCTATACATTGAAAAGGTCACTCAGCGAGGGAGTTCTGCATGGTACATCATTGAGGAGTTATGTGAATTGCGAATTTCGAAGTTGAAGTTGTGACCCATGAACTTGGGGCATCTAGTTTTCAAGCTTTTCAGTAACGCAGTGTAAATAACAGCCAAAAAAATTAGTGTAATTTCAATTTTTAGTTCTTTGTGAAGTTTGTATAGTATGCATGTTCTTATATTGTGTTTGGTTGAAGTTTGTGTGTTTGCATGTTCGTACCTATTGTCTTGATGAATTTTGTGAGTTTGAATGTTTTTCTCACTTGTCTTGATAAATTTTGGGAGTTTCATGTGTTTTCACTTGATTTGATGATTTGGTTTGATTGATAAAATTGTTGAGGAGTGCATGGCTAAGTTTGAGAGAAGAAGCTCGGGGAGGTTCGTAACACTAGGCACTCATTTTGGGATTGACTGAAACAGTATGCTATAAATGAAGACTGACTTGGCAGGAGCCAAGATTTCTGGCGGCCGCCAACCACGAGAAAATGGCGATCGCAAGAAATGTAGGCAGCCGCAAAATCTACTCAGAAAAAAAATTAGCGCCCCGCAAGAAAATGTTGGTGGCCGCCAATGTTGACAACCTAGCGATCGTAAGAAATCATTGGCGACCGCCAACTTTACCCAGAGAAAATTGCTTGCGGCCGCCAGAAAAAGTTGGCTCCCGCCAATTTTACCAAAACCATTTTAAACACCTGAAAATCTTCCCCTCTTTCACTTTCAACACTTCCCCTCCCTCTCATTCCTCTCAAACACACTTACCCAAATCTTCAAACCCTCCCTCTCCTTCTTATTTTTCTCCGCCACAAACACCCATTATAGAAGCAAAAACCCACAATCCCTGACTTCCTCCCTCCTACAATCTCAACCGCTGGCATCCATTCGAAGAAGTTAAGGTAAAAACCCAATACCCTAATTTATTTTTCTCTCACTAATTTGTAGATTGAATCAATGGCAGACAAAGGAACTTTAAAGACTACCTGAGGCAAGCAAGCAATGAAACGTGCACGCGAAGCTACACCACCATCTCCACCAACGAATCTTCCCAACATCGCTAAGAAATTTGATGCTCCCTTCGCAATCTACCATGATTGGGAGGGAGAGAGGTATTCTCGATTCTTGAACATTGATACAATTGCTCATTACGAAGTGAATTAGACTGATATGAAAACACTAGGGTTAGATAAGAGATTTCGTAGGGCATTGAAACATTTTGGTTGGGAATACTTTGCTGATAAGACCATTGCTGCTAGATTAGAGCTTGTGCGTGAGTTCTATAGTACGCTGACAATAGCTGAGAATCGCAAGTCCTTTAATGCCCGTTTATTTGATACTGAATTTACAGTTAAGGAAAACCATTTCAATAGGATTTGCCACCTTCAATCTGGGGGTAGTAACTTAGATTTTGAGCCTCGTAGCCAAGCGAATAGAGAATGGGCTGAAATCACAAGGTTTGTATGCTATGAATCTAGTAATGCACCTAGTGTGCTCATTAAGGACCCCATACTTGCCCTATTGCACCGTTTCATGACTATCACCTTTAGCGGGCAGTGGGAGGAGAGTAAGGTATTTCGATCTTAGTTGTATGCCATCCATTGCTTTAGAGAGCTAAAATCATTTAGACATTTGGAATGGTTTTAGATGTTTTTAAACGTATTATAGATGCAAAACAACCTAGTCATTTGTATCTCGGTCATATTATTTCAACTGTGGCAAATAACCTTTTTCCTACTAAGTATGAAGCATTTGAAACTGAGAACAAGGTTTTTCTATGGGACCTGGACATCTGTAAGCTCACTGACTACAAGCTCATTAAGAAGATGAAGCGCGGTAAAGAGGAAGTAGTGACGTACAAAGCATGGGAGGAACGCAAAGCTATCCAGGAACGTCTCAGGCAACAAGGTCCAGCAACACAGGTAAATGAAGATGACATTCGTGAATGTTGGAATGTAGTAGATTCGCGTGTACAGGGATTAGAAGGGGCTTTTGCTCGAATGGAGGTGGCGCAAACAGAATGATATGCTCAACAACGGGCTCACAAAGAATAGATGCAAGAATGGGCTGCGAGCTTCGGCGGGAACTTCCCACCACCTCCGAATTGACAAAGGAGCACTCGTTTCCTTTTTCTTTTATTTTTGTTTTTCGTTTGTCTATGTTCTTTTGTGCTTGTGTTTTTTGCTGTTCTTTTATGCTTATATTTTATATGAATGTTTATTTCCATTGTTTTGTTGTGGAATAGTTGTATACCTGTGATATTTGTGTTTTTGTATGCGTGTTTTGAGATTAGTTTATTCATATCTTTGGTGAATTTGTTTACTTTTTATGTTTAGGTACTTATTAGTATCTTGTTTATTCACTTTGAGGACAAAGTGTCTTCTAAGTATGGGGGAGGGTTCCATTGTGGAATCCATTGTGTTTAGGTCCTTGTTTAGGTTGTGTGTGCAAATAAATGTATTGGCATGAAATTTTCAAAATTTGACCCCCCTCAAACATTTTTAAGCTTGTTTTAGAAGATTGTCATGTTCTTAGTTAGGAATTTAGCTAGAGCTCAATGATTAGGAATTGGTAGATTTCTCAAACTCGGTTATTTAGGTTAGTGGTCTAGCTGTGTAGATTAGACTAGAGGGTTTATGTGTGAACCTTATGAGGAAAATTAAGTCGAAGGAGGAGACACCAGTCTTTAATTATTCATGAGGGGCATTCTTGAGTCTGGGTGATTGAGGTATCCTTCTAATACTTTTTGTCATCTCGGTTGCATAGGAGCAAAGTGTAGGGGGCAGACTTTTTCCTTGACATTGAGCCTTGTACGTCTTAGACAAAATCCCTTGTTTTGACCATTTGAGCTTAACTTCTTGTTGATTATCCTAGCCTAACCAAACTTAGCCTTCATTTCATCTTTTCCCTTACCTTTGACTATCGAATTCTTGGACATGTTAAGGATGATGTAAATCGGGTTTAGTTGGTAGGTTGGTGTGAATATGGTTTGAATTTTTGGGACTTTGGTTATTAAAGTGGCTAAAACTGCAAAGCCTAGTTTTATGTGTTTTCGTTTGTACTTTCGTGTATATAAATGTAAAAAAAATGCAAAATAAAGGAAAGAAAAAAAGGAGAAAAGAAAGAAAGAAAAAAAGAAAATAAAAGAAAATAAAAGAAAGAAAATAAAAAAAGTGATGTAAATTCGGCAAGTGTAGTGCTTCGCAGTTATTAGCATTTGGGTGAAATTGGGGAATTTGAGCGAATTGTGCTTGGTGAGAATGTTTAGAATAGACGAGTGACTAGTTTGTGTAAAGCATGTCCTCGAATTTGGTAGTTGATCTACTACATGATACCAACTCCCATATACCTTTGCCCAGTTACTATGATATGAATCTAATGGGCCATAATATGAATCTGATGGTGCAAGAAGTTTCAAGCAAGTTTGTGCAAGTCCAAGGACGTGTCCATAAAGCCCATGCAAGTTTGTGCAAGACCAAGGACGTCCATAAAGCCCATGCAAAGCCCATGCACGTTTTGGAAGCTAAATTGGAAGCTTGAGATGTACACAATCTGAAGGATGCTTGATATTCAGAATTTCAGCTTATCTTGGACATGCATCCCTAAATTTTAGGAATTGCATCTACTATGTTTTAGGACGTGATATTTACTAGATATTCTATTAGTTATCTATATTTAGATTATTTTCCTAGTTAGTTGAATTTCAGCCAGAATCCCTTTAAATTAGGAAGGAGAGTTTTGGCCAGCCTTGAACTCCTTATTTGGAGTTGGTTTTTGTTTAGGAATACTTTTGTACTTTGAGGCCTATATATAGGTCATTCTATGCAATAAAACGTGGCACACAACTTTGAGAGAAAATTCGTGGCTTTGTCCCTCTTGGTTCTTCGGAACTGTTCGAACATAATGGAGAGATTCCGTTTGTTCATCTATTGACTTATCAAGTGGATTTCCATCCCCGCTTGTGGCGTCTTCACTTCCTATCAAGGTTCGCGTTTTTCACTATTGCTACGGGTCGAGGTTAATCAACACCAAGGTTCAGTGCAAAGGAGCAAGGCGTGGGTTGCGATCAATTCCATCCTAAAGTAGCAAGATTGTTGCGGATCTTCTGCAAGTTCTCGAAGTTGTCCATTGCTTGAGTTGCGGTCATCTATACCAAGGTTCTTGTAAGGATAGATTCGTGGGTTGCGGTCTGTTCCACCCCAAGTAGCACGGTCCGTTGTGATTCTCCTACCGAGATCACATCATACTACCCTTTTGTTATATTTGTCCCCCGATCATTAGCGATTATGCAACTTTGAGATGCAACTTAGTAGGACGTAGGATACTTTGAAATATACTGACCAATTATGTGAGAGATAGGTAGTTGACCACTTACAAATTGAGTGAGAAACTTTTTGAATCCTTGTGAGTTTAACCCTCTAGTGTCTTTTATGTAGTGTTAACATTTTTCTAAATAATTGAGTAGGAGACGTTTACTATTTCTAGTCTTGATGTTTTGGTTGATGAACTAGCTTGGATTGGGGTGATCTTGTGATTTAAGCTTAGATATTTTGAGGGGAGTTAAGTGGAGAATTTGACATGCCAAGTCTTTTGTTTGCTTGATTGTTTTCTTGTCTTTGTTGTTGTTTTGTCTTTTGAGTCTTTTGTTTTTACTTGAGCATTGCTTGAGGACAAGCAATGATTCAAGTGTGGGAGTGTGATGAGTGTGAAAACACTCATCTTTTGTGTGTGTTTTTAGAGTCTTTTTGCCTTTGTTTCTTTTGTTAGTATTAGAAATGCATGGTATTAGTGTGAATATCGTGCATTGTCTATTTTCGTGATGTCTTTTGAGTTTTATTGTATTTTCCTTGGTTTCGTAGGTTTTGGAGTGCTAAATGGAGGTTTTGGATGCGCCATGCTTCATCGAATGCAATTGGGCTTGTCGGGAAGGAAGGACAAACAACTATAGGCTGTGGGCTTTTGATGGGGATTGACCTCTGGTGACTAAAATGGCAATAAGTTTCGCATACGGAGTCTAATCGAGGCAAGTGAGGTGGCGTTGGAAAGAAGACATCCAGGGCTACAACTTTGCCTCTAAGGGTCTCTTCGTCCATTTCGGAGTGTAAGAGGGTCCAAAACCGTGTTCAAAGTCAGAGTCCAAATCTGGCGATTGTCTACCCAAGTGGGCCAAACTTGGAGGCAAAATTTAGGCCCAAGTTGAGTGAATTGGCCCAAATTCCGTGGTAGTCACATGAGGAAGAAATTAGAGATTTGACAAGGTTTATGACAAGTTAGATATTTTGGAAGATTTGTATTAAGGAGTTAACTAGGTAAGACTTCATTTTTACTATTTACTCCACTCACTTATCTTTGTAACAAAAAACTTGAAGATTTGCTTTGGAGCTTTAGAAGAAAGAAGAACTTGAAGAACACTTCTTGAGTTTTCTCTCCTCTTAACTCTTTTAATATTTGTATGTTTAATTTACTTATGTTAAATATAATGTTTACTTTGTTCATAGCTATGTGTGAGTAGTAGTTTTGTGGGGTTGGTGCTTATATGATTTCTAAGTAGCTAATGATCTAAAAGGGGGAGTTTTAATGCTTATTATTGTGTTCTAATCAATAGCCTTAATGCTTGGTTTTGCTTGATCACCATTATCATGATGTTTGATTTAAATATCCGAGAGAAATTGAGATTGAATGATTGATTGATTAGATAATTAATGTTCTTATGATGAGAGATCTCATGAGAAATTAGTTATCCAAAGGGTTATGCATATAGTTGGTGCTTGATATGACTAAATGAGTTTTTGGAGGTGAGAGCACATCTTACTCATTAAAATCGTGTTAAGAATCAATTTAGACGATTTATTGCGAGAGCATGAATTTGTTGCCTTAGAAACACTCGGATCACAATTGAACTTTGTAACCCCCTTGCATCATTATGTTATTTGGATTGTTATAAGTACCTAGCCCATTTCTCTTAATTTGTTAGAATCGTTATAATTCGTAACGTGACTTGTGCCTTTGATTGAAGTGCTTAAATTGTGACATGTGCTTTTGATTGAAGTGTACATTGTGTTTTGGAAATTGATAGTGTTTCTTGTAGTTAGGTGTCAATTAGTTACAATTAGAGTTAAGAATAGCCATCACCAATATCCAAATCATTTAGTCCTAAACTAGTAGTCGAGTCTAGTTAGCGGCCTATAACCAAGTCCTTGTGGGACGACATACCCGTACTTATCTTTACTGCGAGGAAGGAGACACACAAAAATCCTTCTCGTCAGAAGTGGATCAAGGAGTTTATTTTGAAGAAGAAGAGTATCAATGACTTTGAGGTTATCCTATTGACTAAGGGATGTAGTGTCATTTTGACCCAGGATCTTCATCAAAAGATGAAGGATCTTGGTAATTTCATCATTCTATGCACTATTGGAGATCAGACTTTCAAGAAGGCACTCATTGATCTGGGATCTAGCATAACCTCATGCCATAATCTATATTCCAGAAGCTTGGGCTAGGGGACATGAAAGTGACATCAATAGTTCTTTAGCTCGCAGATCATTCAATGGCTAAATCTACTGGGATAGTAGAGAATGTACTAGTGAAGGTTGACATATTGATCTTTATAGTAGACTTCATTGTTATGGAGATGGAAGAAGATTGCAATGTTCCACTCCTTCTTGGCCGTCCATTCCTCGCTACAGGAAAGACTAGTATTGATGTGGAAAAAGGGAACTATAGTTCAAGGTGTGCGATGATGAAGTTGTGTTCAATGTCTTTGAAGCTATCAGGTACCCTATCACAGAAGATGACTGCTACAAGATCAACATCATTGATGAGATTATGATCATACATGTATGGATGCTCTTGCTAAAAGCAAATTGGAGCTAATACAGGAACCTAAAGTAGAAGAGGGCGAGCTTGAACTGATAGAGCAAGTATTATGGGTACGCGTAGTGGAATCTCTTAAACTAGATAACATACCACAATCAAGGTTTCAAGCATCCATCATCACACTATCAGAATTGGAGCTCAAGCCACTCCCAAGTCATCTCAAGTATGCCTATCTATGTGAAGGTAAAAGGCCTCCTGTCATTATCCTACTTCTTTAAATCATGATCAAGAAAAATAGCTTCTTAAGGTGATCAGAAAGCATAAGGAAGCCATCAGTTAGACAATGGGGGCGTCAAGGTACTAGTCCTTCTCTTTGTTAGTATAAAATCATTCTTGAGGATGATTTTTCCCCATTAGTAGAAGCCCAGCATTGACTTAACACAAAGCTAAAGGAGATTATGAGAAAGGAAGTGATCAAGTGGCTAGACACATATATCATCTATCTAATTTCAGATTCTAAGTAGGTGAGCCCTACGTAGTACATTCCAAAAAAGGAGGAATTACAGTCATCCCTAATGAGAACAATGAGCTTATCCTCACACGGATGGTAGTTGAACAGTACATTTACATCGATTTTTGGAAGGATCATTGTCCACTATCATTCATTGATCAAATGTTGGATATGTTGGCAGGTCACGCCTACTATTACTTCCTAGATGGTTATTCTGGCTACTCTAAATTCCTATTATCCCAGAAGACTAAGAGAAAACCACCTTCACCTGCCCCTATGGTACTTTTGCTTTTCGCAGGATGTCATTCAAACTCTATAATGCACCTACCACCTTCCAGCGGTGTATGATGGCAATCTTCTCTGACATGGCTGAACACCAAATAGAGATCTTCATGGATGACTTCTCAGTATGTGGAGATTCATATGAGGAATGTTTTCTACATTTGGGCAAGGTTTTTGAACGCAACAAGGAGACTAACTTGGTCCTTAACTAGGAAAAATGCAACTTCATGGTGATGGAAGGAGTGGTCCTCGACCATAAGATCACAAGCAAAGATCGGGAAGTTGATAAAGCCAAATTAGAGGTTATTGACAAGCTACCACCTCCATTATTAGCCAAGGGGGTTTGGAGCTTTCTAGGCCACGCCAGATTCTATCGGCAGATCATCAAAGATTTCTCCAAAATCACCAAGCCCCTCTGCAAGCTACTTGAGAAGGATACACCATTCTTGTTTGATAAGGAATGCATAGTGGCCTTCAAAACACTAAAAGAAGCACTTATATAAGCACCAATTATCATATCTCCAGATTAGGAACCACCATTTGAAATCATGTGTGATGCGAGTGATTATGCTGTTTGGACTATCTTTGGCCAGAAAAAGAACACATGATTTCACACTATTTACTATGCAATTCATACATTGGATAATGCTCAAGTCAATTACGTGACTACGGAGAAAGAATTCTTTGTAGTGGTCTTCACTCTTGACAAGTTTCGAGCCTACCTGCTTGGAAGTAAGATGATTGTGTACACAGATCATGCTGTTATTTGCTTCCTCTTCACTATCTTGTAAGCAACATCATGTCCGCTGACCTTTTTTCTGACTAGAAGAAAAGATTTTTGCATGATGTTAGTTTTTACGTATGGGATGAACCATATCTCTTCAAGCAAGGAAAAGATCAGTTGTTGAGAAGGTGTGTACCACAGGAAGAGTAAGAGCTTATCCGTCACCACTACCATAACTCCCCATATGGAGGCCACTTCGCTGGCAAGCGCACTATCGCCAAGGTGCTCCAAAATGGATTCTATTGGCCCTCTCTGTTCAAGGATGCTACAAAGTTCATAAAGAAGTGTGATTGCTGTCAAAGAATAGATAATATCTCCTATCACCATGAGATGCCATAAAATGGAATCTTAGAAGTTAAGAATTTCGATGTCTGGGGGATTGACTTTATGAGACCCTTCCAGCCTTCCAACTACAAACTCTATATTCTCGTGGCAATTGACTATGTCTTTAAATGGGTCGAAACTGTAATATTACCGACCAATGATGCAAAAGTGGTAGTCAAGTTCTTGCAGAAGAACATCTTTAATCGGTTCAAAACTCCTAGAATTCTCATCAGCGATGGTGATAAACACTTCTGTAATAATCTGCTCGCAAATGCACTATCAAATATGGAGTTACTTATAAGATTATGACAGCTTGTCATCCCCAAACTAGTGGATAGGTTGAAGTCTCCAATCGGGAGGTCAAGCAAATTTTGGAAGTCACTATAAACCCCTCACAGAAGAACTAGTCCAGTAAGCTAGACAATGCACTATAGGCATACAAAACTGCGTATAAGACCCCCATCGGCATGTCATCATCCAATTAGTTTATGGGAAAGCTTGTCACCTCCTAGTTAAACTTAAGCACAGGGTGTATTGGGCTCTACATTGATTGAACTTCAATATCGATAAAGTTGGCAAGAGGCGAATGTTATAGCTTGAAAAGCTCGACGAGTTTCAACTTAGCACTTCTGAAAATACCAAGCTCTACAAGGAGAAAACCAAAAAGTGGCATGACAAAAAGATTTTCTGCTACGAGTTCTCTATGGGTCAACATATTCCTATACAACTCACGCCTTAAGCTTTTTCTAGGAAAACTCAAGTCAAGATGGACCGGTCCATACATGATAGTTGCCATTTCACCTCACAGAGTAGTCCAGATTCGAAATTTGGACACGAAGCAGGAGTTCAAAGTGAATGGGCAATGCTTGAAGGTGTACCTTAGCAACCATTTTGATACACAAGAGTCCTGCACGAACCTTGAAGATCCCACTTAGTAAAACTCCACCATCATCAAAATAATGATGTTAACTTAGAACTACCTCTTACAATACTCTTCATTTTATATTTTGTGCCACTCGTACAAGTTTCCATGAGTTTGTGGATTTCTAGGGAAATGTATATATTGTCACCCTTAACAAAAAAATGTGTCATTTTTTAGTTTATTTTGCAGGATTTTTTTCTTCAGACCTAGCGGGCACTGCTTTTGTAACGGTTGCTACTTATATCATATGGGAAGGCCTAGTAGTTGCTTGGTGTCCAACTATCGCTACCCCCAAAACATAACCTCGTACCCAATGGAAGATGGCTTTATAGCGATAGATGGGGGGCCTAGCAGTCACTACACCCCCCGATTTCTAACACAAAACACATAGTACACTCAATTCTCAAACCCCCAGTTTCATTCCTTAAATCTGTAATTTCATCTCCTCTAAGCACTCTCACTGCCCAGCACTCACCGACACTACTCATTGCTATTCTGGCCAGCTCCTATCACCTGCTCTAGAGTACCCACCTCTACTGAAGATAATGCTGCCAAAGAGACCCATCATTGGTGCCTCCTCGTCCAGAAATAAGCACCAATGGAACTCACTGCCATAGCCTCTGTCACCACTGTAGGTAGACCTCTATGATAGGTATAGTGCCACTTTTGTGATCTACACAAAATAGGAAGGGGCCAGGTATGCCGAATACTCCTTACTCTCTGCGAGCATTCCTTACACTATTAATTGGGGAAATATGGAGAATTTAGGAATTGCTGAAAAGTTGCGTGAGTCATTGCATGTTTTAGGTCAGAGTATTTTGTGGATAATTCCATCTTTGTCCGAGACTATATATGCCTTGAGTTTTTCTGCACTATCACTCTAGCTTATAATCACTCATTGTTTAGTGTACGTCTATTTGATCAACCTATCATAGTCACAGAACCCTTGCTGAAAGATCTGATAGACATCAAAGAGGATAGAGAGCTATTGACTTTGCGTCTGCCAATTTAGCTCATGCAAAGTGGAGTATTCTCTCTGGCTTTTCTCAATTTTAAGTCGTAATCCCTCGTTGCACTTCTTAAGGAGTTACATATGAGTGTCCTCTATCGCTTTATGTGTGCTACCTTTAACAGCCAATTGAAGGACAATCGGGTTACTAAAACCCAGCTCTATACCTTCTCTTGCATGCACGTAAGCAACCTTACAATACATTCATGCTAATTTGTGATATGATGAAGCAATTTTGTTGTACCAAATATCCCATTCTTCTTTATCTTGAACATATTGTAATGGTACTTGCCCAATATTTTTTCCCTGATAGGTTTGCAGAAAAGGAGGGGCAATTGAGCTTGGAGATCACTTCTTACCATCTAGCATACTAGGACCTGCTATCCAAGGTAAAGCGCGATGGTGCTACAATTTATACCTTCATTCCGTAGGAGGAGTGTAAGGCCATTATGGATTGCCTACAGGAGGACTAAGATGTACCACTACCCGAGCACCAGGTGGAGCTCAATGAGCTCACTACTCGACTCAGCAACTTGGAAATCCAGGCCCAAGAACTTGCATCTACCTAAGCAGCCATGTGGACCAAACAACACAAGCACAACGTGCATATGGTGGTGCTTACGGCAGAGCATGCAGCCTCATAGGATGTTTGCTAATAGCAATACCAGAATGACTAGGCTAACATTTGCACTCAATTTATAGCCCAGGATGCACATTAGGCCTAGCTCCGAGCTCACCTCTTCGGTCTTCCACCACCACCACTTCCTCCATACTAATGACCAGGCTACACCTTTCCTCCTTACCTTTATTTTTCATTCTTATATGATATTGTTCGGTATTTTGTCTGTGTAAGTGGTGTACATCCACACATTAAGGACAATGTGTTTGATAAGTATGGGGGTGCACTTTGTCTGTCTTAACTTGTTATGTGTTTTTGTATTATTTTTCTTGTGATGTTGTCATATGCATGTGATCAAGTCTGTTATATGTGTGACGTATGTTTTTGATTGAAGTGGTCGTGTCTGTTGCAACTGATGAACCATCATCCAAACTTGTGAACTTAGAGCGATAGTCAAATCCTATTGTTTAGTCAGGAACTGAATTTAAGCTTCTTTGAATAGGATTATGTAGGAGTGATATCCTTGGTTATTTAGATTGATGACCTCACTAGGTAGACCATACTTGAGAGTTTGATGAGTGACCTTGTGAAGATTTTGAGCCGAAGGATGAGACAATCGTCTCTATTTTTGTTTATGGGGTGCTTACATATGTCGGGTTATGAGAGTGGTATATAAGCACTTGGTACAATTTTGTAATGTAGGGTGAGTTATATATTGGGGGCCATTTTGATGTTGAGCCTAGAGCCTTAAAGCCAAAAACTTGTTCTTATCCATTGTTCAACCCCGTTGAGCCTAAGCTGATTTGTTGAATTATTATTTGCACACTACCATATAAGCTAATATCCAACCCCCACCTGCCTTTAACTATTTAGTCTAAGGGATTAGGATATAAATTGTGAGATACTTTTGTAATGGTGCATTTGGTAGTATAGCTGGGGGGTATTGAACGTATATTGGAACAAAAAGGGTAGAATTGAAGTCAATTGTCAAAATTGGGATAAGTTGTTGAATGTGCAAAAATGTGTGAAAGAAAAGAAAAGAAACAAGAAAAGAGAAAAGTGAAAGAAAGAAAGAAAAAACTTTGTGGAAAGTGGAAAGGTGAAAAGAACAAAACCAAGAAAGTAGAGAGGTGAAAAGAAAAAAAGCACATAACGAAAAGTGAGTGACTTATCTCGAGTGACATGGCCTCTAGGATATGGGTGCATTGGGTTGAGCACTTGGTCTTTATAGGATGAGATGTAGTATATCCGAGAGTTAGATTATTTGTGTAACCTTCGGATTGGGTGGTTTAGCCATTACCCAATTATGTATCCTCCCCTTACCTTAGCCCCATTTTAACCCTGTGCAAAGTCTCTCTTGATTATGAATCCCGAATTACTCGAGATAGTGTCAAGTACCAAGTATAATATTCTTAGACCCCGAGCATGTTTGCGAGTGATAGAAAGTTGACTATCAAATATATATGTAAGGTTATGTTAGGATGAATCCAGGAGTGGTCGACTCTCTTATATGGTATGCATAATGCAAAAATCAGGTTAAATAGCTAATGGTGTTGTTTCTATATGGTCTTTGTTCTTGGCACTTGAATGAGATGAATGACTAACGATGGGATGAAGCATGGCATGAATTGTTCATAGTTTGGAGGTATCGTGAATGCAGTAGTTCTGATGCACTTTTCTTAAGGACAAGCAAAGAAGTAAATGTGGGGGTGTGATGTTGTACTATCTACTTGAGAGATGAGTTATGGAAGTGAATTTAGATATCTTTTAATTTTGTTAGCAAGTTGGTTCAAGTTCGACGAAGTTCACTCAAAGAATTTCCAAGTTACGTAAAATTAGTCAACTGAATTCGAATAGTAGTGATGTTGGTGTAGTAAATCAAGCATTACCCTCAATTTTTCTCCAAATAACACAAGTGAGCAGAACTCAGAAACTAGAAACATAGACCTACAACATAGCCTTAAGTTTGGTCAGAAGTGAAAAGAAATAGGTGAAAACTGGCTGGAAGTTAGAGCTTTGGGACTGGTCTATAAGTTACAATGACCAATCATAAGGTTTCCAAAGTTTCTAAGTAGGTGAAACAAGCTGGTCAAGGACTCACTAGCTATTTACTTATTCAGGAAGATATTAGAAGAGGTGGGAAGCTCAAAAGATAAGGGGAAAATTGACACTTAGAAAAAGAAAAAGAGAGAGTAAGAGGAAGGAGACAGATGCAGGTCAAGAAAGAATGAGTCGATAAGCTTTTTTCTGATCAAATCCAGACTTTCTGATTGTCAAAAAAGTTGTAGAGCACTAAAATAACTTTCTAACGGTGTATCTCACTTATTATTTGGATCAAGCAGTTGATGGGAAATTTATTTTGAATCTGGGTATCATTGAAGAAGCATACAGCTGAGCAACGGGAAGAAGATTGGCTTGGTAAGTGTCCTTAGGCTCCAAATTTGAATTGGATGTTGTGAGAGTATTTGTAGAGGACTTTATGGGATTTCCAAAAATGTATTATATTCCTATTTTGGTTGAAGGAAACATTATGTGCAACCTATTGAAGTTTGAACTTGTTGGCTGAGTGCAGGGTTAAACAAGTTCAAGGGAAAAGCTTGGTAAGTTGAACATTTGGGAAACTGAGGTTCATTATATGAGTCTGAGGTTTTGAGAATATACAAGAGAATTGAGTTGAAGTGATTTGTTGCCTATGTTTGACGTAATTGATCTATTTCTAATGATTATTTGCAGTTGAGCTCACAATGAGCTCCGTTGATGGTCAGTTAGAAAAAATAGATTGTTGTATGCATTTTGAGCATGAATGACTTGAGTAAAGAGAGTATATATGTGGGTACTTGGTAAGGAACCAAGTGTTTAAAATATTTGAGCTATTGGTTATGTTTGGATGATTTTGCGATGAATGATTGTGAGTAGACCTAAGTTGGTCATTTTAAAGCATTGCAGGTGAATTGGTTTTGGAAACCAAGAGTTAACCTCATCATATGATTGGGATTATTTGTACAGATTTTCTGAGGTTGAAGGAGCATTGAGTGAAAGGAGTATCAGATTTGGAATTGCGTGTTATTAAGTGGCTTTTGTCTGTGTAAATGAATAGTACATGATAAATTTGTGATGTGAGCACACTTAGGAGCACACCTACTATCAAGCCTCAAGACCAAAAGCAAGTTCAAGTTCCAATTGGGCCAATGACAAGGGCAAGAGCTAAAAAGTTTCAATCTGACTTTAATGGACTAATGGAAGAAGTTTGGACTCAAGCTGGTTTGTGCAAATCAAATGACATCCATGAAGCCCATACAAAGCCCATGCACATGTTGGAAGCTAAATTGGAAGCTTGAAGAGCATGCACTAATCTAGATGCATGCACACATGAAGTTTCAAGAAGTATCAGCCTATTTAGTCCATACATCTACTTGTTTAGGACGTGCCAATACTTTATTATATTATGTTAGATTGTTTCTAGTATAGTTGGTATTATTTTGGCCAGAATATCTATTGTTTGAGAATAGAATAATTCGGCCAGATTGTATTCCTATTTTTTAGGAGTTGTTCGAGATGCACTCCTACTTTTTAGGAGTTGGTTGTTTAGGAATATGTGAGACTTTTGGATCCTATATAAAGGACTCCTAGCATAATAAAACATAACCCTACTTTTGAGACAACTTTAGCATAAGCTAATTTATGAGTTTGATACTCATTGTGTATTCTTGCTTAGGTTGGTGCGTAGGCTTAGCTAGAACGAAACCTTCACTTATCAAACAAGTCTTCAATCCTTGTTTGTGGCATGATTCGACTTGGACTAAGGTTCTCGAATTGTTCATTTTCTTGGGTTGCAGTTCATCCAAGGTTCTTGTAAAGCTCAGATTCGTGGGTTACGGTCTTTCCATCCAAGAGTAGCACGGTTTGTTGTGATTCTCCTACCGAGGATCTTATCAATTTGGTTGTGCATTATTGTATGTTTGTTTTAGAGCTTAATGAGGTGCATCACATACATATTTGTTGATCAGTGATACATTTGGACATACTCTTATGTGATTTGTGATACATATGGCATTTGTGAATAGCCTCGAGCTGATTTGTTATGTCTGATGGATATGATTCCGATTCATTTGTCATATGTCTGATAAGATATGTGTTTTTATGTGAGAAATAATCAGGCTTTCTTGTACTAATCAGGGATGTTAGTCTATGAGCTCATAGTTTGGGAGATATCACTAGTTTACATATGTAAGCTAGCTTTTGTTTGTTTGTGGACAAAGATCTATTTTGGTCATTTGGATATCCCTTGGCAGTTAGAGGAAGGAGCCTTTTAAAACCTAAATCATCACTCTATGTCCATTTATGCATCTATATTTGTGATTGGTAACATTTGTTGCATTTAGTCATTAAGCATTTTAGTTTAGAGATGTCGAACATGGTTGAGTTTCTTTTGCATGCATATTTTCAACCATAACTAATATGTTATATCATATTCCCTTGCTAAGTCTTTCAAACACTTACCCCTTACAAATTCTATCTTAGGTTCTCGGAGGCATTAGTTTGTTTGAGTATCTGGAGTCTTTAGTGCATGCTCGATTCCTTCTTTCCAGGGCAACTCTTTGAGGTCTCTGGATTATGTTGTTCATTTCCACTTGTATAGATGCTCCATAGTAGCTTTTGAGAGATGGTTGATTTTGGTTTGTAAATTATTTTGATTTCGTTTAGTTTTTATATGTTGATAAGACCTAAGAGTTTTGATTGAGGCTTGCTAGATGTATATTTTGTTATTGATAAGTTGTAGTCTAGTGCCGATCTCCGACTTTAGTTTGGGTCGTGACATGTTAGGTTGGTTAGGTCGGTTAGGTCGTAATTCTTTGATTGTTTTGTATGTTTCATGTGTTTATCGGGAGATAGATGTTTGGTGAGTTTTTGGTATTTTTGCAGGTGCGAATGGATGACTGGTCATTGTGCAGAAAGAAAGATGTATCGAGAGAAGAATGGTCTATAGAAGTAGCGGTCGCTAGAGTTAGTAGCATTGCTGGTGTGAAAAACTCAGATAGTGTAGCGGTCACTATATCTATAGCAATTGCTACTCGGAAAATACCCACTCGTACTCAGTGATCGATGGATTCTTAGTGGCTGATAAGGTTATAGTGGGTGCTAAAAGGAGCAGCAATCATTGGGGATAAAGATTCATCAAGTGTAGCGGCCGCTATATCAGTAGCGATTACTGGCCGAGAAAAGGAGCTTTGTAATCAGTGGCTGATGGGCATCCAGTGATCGTTGGCTCAACTTGTGCAGGAGGAGGAAAATTGATTGTTTAGTTAGTTTAGGTATCTCAGTTAGTTATTTTTGGCTCAGCTATAAAATGGCTTGAAGCCCTAAGGTAGACACACTTGATAGCTTTCGTTCAAGACATTCAATTTAGTTTCTACATTCAATTGCTTTCATTCCAAGGATTGTAATCGATGATTTGGATCATTCAATCGACGAGATATATTCATATCTTGTGATCAAGTGTTGTCTTTTTATTCATTTACTTGATTGTTAATCATTTGATTTGTTGCATGTTGTGTGCTTAAAATTAAGATTGACAACTTTAGTTTATGGCATAGATTTTATCCGCCTTGTTTTATTGCTTTAGTTTTGATCATTGTTTTAGATTGACAACCCTAGGTTCGTGTAGCAATTTGTAGAGTTAAATCACCAACCAATTACTTAGTTCTAATTGCTTAGATTAAAATTAGAAATTCATAATCTGATAATTAGAGAATTGATCATTCTGTCCCTGTGGAGACGATTGTGTTCTCTTGCACATTTTTTTACCCAAGATTTATCGTATCCGTGGCTGACTCTTGTTTAAGGTGAAAAGATGATCTAAAACTCTAATTAGGTTTCCTGATGGAAAATTCTCATAAGGTTCCTATTTTTATATAAAATAAATGAACAATTTGATGTTGCATATTTAAGGATATTTGGTTGTATTTGTTATGTTCACGTACCCTCTGAAAAACTGTGACAAGTTAGATAAGAGAGTTGAGAAGTGTATATTTCTTGGCTACTCTAATACACAAAAGAGGTATAAAAGCTATTCTCTTGTAAGGGAAAGTATGTTATTTTGACAGATATTTACTTTGTTGAACATTAACCTTATTATTCAAATTCTACAGATGATCAAAGTCAGGGGAAGGCATGTTCAGAATGTGCAGATAGACATTTGCCCATTATTACAAAAGTTAATCCTTTCTCTCACAAAAAGAAGAAAAAAATCCATTTGTGCAAGAAACTGAGACAAGCAAGACCAAAGAACAGGCTAAAGAGAGCAACTCAGAAGACGCTACTTATGGTTTTGATTTTGTAGAATTGGATGTCAATTCAAACAACCCAAGTGTGTCACCTAATTCTTATCTTAATGTTGTTCTTATAGAACCTAGAAGGTCTGCAATAGTTAGACAGCATAATTCCTTACTAAAAGACTTCAAAACCTATCATACTTTGTATTCAATTGATGACTATATTTCTTACAAGAACTTCAAACTAGAATATAGGTCATGTCTTAGCAAAATTGATTAAAAAAATTGAACCTAAATACTTTGAAGAATCTATCAAAATTATAGAATGGAGAGCTAGGATGAGGAAGAGCTTCAAGCTCTTAAATGAAACAACACCATGTTAATCTTCCTCTGGGTAAGAAAGGGATTAATTGTAAGTAGATATACAAATCTAAGTATCAAAATGATGGACCTATTGAAAGATTGAAAGCTCGATTAGTGACAAGAGATTTCACTCAGACCCTTGGGTTAGATTATGGTGAAATGTTTGCTCTAGTACCAAAAATGAATACAATTCATATGATTATTTCCTTAGATATCAACTTAGGATGGAGGATGGAGCATATAAATGTTAAAATGCTTTTCTACAAGGTGATATCAAGGAAGAAATTTACTTACGTGTACCTCCTGAATTGCTAAGTTCCAAATCTAATAAAGTTTATAGACTTAAGAAGGCCATATATGGCTTAAAACAGTCACCCAGGGCATGGTATATGAAACTTAGTAGTTAATTGTTGAGTCTGTGATTCGAGAAGTGCTATTCTGATTCCTTGCTATTTGTCTCAAATCAATCTCAAGGTAAGATCATTGTACTTATATATGTTGATGATATATTAATCACAAGAAGTAATCATAAACTAGTAGAATAATTAAAAGCAGCTCATCATAAACGGTTTGATATAAAGAAACTGAGTAAGTTGATGTTCTTCCTTGGTATTGAAGTTGCTCATTCGTAATAATGATTGTTCTTAAATCAGTGGAGATATTTCATTGATCTTCTAAAAGACACAAAGAAGTTTAGTGCACGTCCTTACAAGACACATATTAAACAAAATTGAAAAGTTACTAAAGAAAAAGGTGAACCTCTGAAATCTAAAAAAGTTGTGCAATTTGCTAGGATTGTTGGTAAGTTAATCTATTTGAACCTTACTTGTCCAACCATCACGTATGCGGTTAACATTATATGTCAAATAATGCAATCACCCTATGAAGTTTACTTGACTTTTCTTGATCGAATATTACAATACTTGAAAAGCTGTCCAGGTCGTGGTGTTCTCATAAAACACAATAATCATTTGGATGTTGTCATATTTGTAGATTCTGACTATGCTAGATGTGAAACCAGCCGAAGATCAACTTTGGGCTACTTTGTGTTGGTGGGAAACAACTCAGTAATCTAGAGATCAAAAAAGCATGATGTTGTTTGCTGATCAAGTGTTGATCCAGAGTATTGATCAAGTGTTGATCCAGAGTATAGATCAATGGCACATCCAAAACAAGAATAGGTGTGGGTTCGCAATGTTCTAATCAAGCTAAAATTCAATGTTAAAAGCATGATGACTTTATTCTACGATAACAATGCTACAATTTATATTGCCAATAATCCAATGTTCCATGAAAGAACAAAACACATCAAAATCGATTATCATTTTGTTGGGGACAAAGTTCAAGAAGGCTGAATTATCACTCTATATATAGAAAGTGAAGAACAATCTATGGATGTCTTCGCAAAAGCTATTGGAGTTGTATAGTTCGAGAAACTAGTATCCAAGTTGGGCATTTGCAATTTGTATGATCCAACTTGACAATTGTTGAAGCTTCTCCTCTCTCTCACTATCTTAATGTCTATAACGGTCTTCTCCACTCTTCTCCAATAGTTCCCAATGATTTCCCTTCTCCATCAACGGCTAGTCTTAGCCATTTAGGCCTTAAAGTTACATAGCTTATTCTCAATGTCTCAATTAGTTGTTATAGTCTTTTCCAATTAGTCTGTAACTAATGTTCTATTTAATTCTTCTTCTTGTATATATAGTTTTTCTCTGTAATCTGTTTATATTCAATTGAATGAGTTAAGTTCATCAAAGTTTTTCAAAACTCGAATCTGAATTCATTTATTTTTTACTTCAGCCAAGTATGATCATTCATACGTCAACTGTATTTAATCCCATTCCCTTATATCATCTTTACTCAAATTAGTCATTGCTAATATAGCAATATAATAAATTATAAAATTGATACCAAATTTGTTAATAATATTTCAAAAAGATCCATATCTTTTCCTATACTCTATTTCCTTCCTTTTTCTATATCCCATATGCTCTTTCTCTCTCCTCTTCCTCCAAGATCACAAGCGGCTCCCCATACTTGTCATCGTCATCATCCTTCTCCCCGATTTCTTCCTGCAACCTAAGAACATGTGTTTCATTCAACATAATCTGCAAATCATCCTTACTCTCGCTATCATCCTCGTAAGCCAATCATTTGCCTAAAAAAACAACTCATAAGATGTTGGCATAAGTTCAAGAACTGCAAACAACATAACTGGTCATCCGAGAAGTGGCAGGATGAAGTTAGGCTTGTTCTGCTCAACTAACACTTTCAAATCCATACTAAACATACAAATAAAAGAAACAACAACAATTCACTCCAAGATCCAATCTTTCATAAAAAATTCACAAAACCCAGATCATATTTCACCTAGTAGGGATGAAGTAAGGATGGACTAAGATGGCGGGGCTGGCATTTAGCTCGAGGGTGGAGGAGGCAGCATTTTATTCCACAAGGAGGGGGGAACAGAGAGACGGTGGTAAGGGTGTGTTAGAGAAATGGCAAGTAAAGTAGCGGTGGTAAGGTTTAGGGAAAGGCAGAGAATAAGGAGGAATGAAGAGAGTGGAATAGAGAACATTGTTGAATAATTAAACTTGATTAGAAGATCCAAATAAGAGGAAGCCCAAGTTCCATGTTCTAGAATAATAATTTAGATAATTCTCTTAGAAATATCTAGATAGTAGAAGGGTGTAGAATGTAGATATTTTTTAGAAGAATTCTAGAGAACCAATTGTGAGCCATTAGATTAGATTTGTGTTGGCATCATCCTAGCCATCCATTGAGGAGGTGCCTTAGTATAAATAGGAGTGTTCCTAGCTCATTTTATATCAACCGAAATTTGAGAAATCCTTCCTAGCAATAAAAGTTCCCTTTATAAAATTTCCTCTTCCAAAATACTTTACTACTACTCCTTCCCAAGAATCTTCTTCCAACAAAGTGGTATCAGAGCTAGGCTATGGCGACTTCAAGTGTAACATTTCTTTTCCCAAGACTCACCAATGACAACTATAGGTGGTGGAGCATCCAAATGAATGCATATCTTGGCAGTCAAGATATATGGGAAATTAATGAAGAAGGCTATGAGACACCCGAGGATGAGTCCACTCTTTCTCAAACATAAAAGAAGACATTGAAAGAGTCCAAGATGAAAGACCAAAAGGCTCTTTCAATCATCCAACAAGTAGTGGATGATGCTGCTTTTGAGAAGATTGCTCAAGCAATAAGAGCGAAGGATGCATGGGAGACTCTTGAGAAAGTATTCAAAGGAATTGATAAGGTAAGAAAAGTTCATCTCCAAACTCTTAGGGTTAAGTTTGAAAATCTAAAAATGAAAGAGTTTGAATCAATCTCTAGTTACATGTCAAGAGTAGAGATGGTGGTAAATCAACTAAAAATAAATGTTGAAAGCATAGATGATGTCCGAGTCATTGAAAAAATTATCCAATCATTAGATTCAAAGTTTGACCATGTGGTAGTAGCCATTGAAGAATTTAATGATATCGAGAATATGATCGTTGGTGAGCTAACCGATAAACTTGAGGTGCATGAAGAAAAAATCAAGAGAAGAAATAATGAATCACTATATCATATTTTACTAGCCATACTCAATTTTAAGAAAGGAGAAGAAGTTCATGGCGATATTAGAGGTCAAACTGGAAGAGGACATGGCCATGGATGAGGGAGAGGCCATGGTCGCAAACGAGGAGGATTTCACAACTATGATGAGAAAAGACACATGCCAAATTGTGGCCGTGGAAGGAGTAATTCAAGAATAAGGTATGACAAGTCTCAAGTAAAATGTTATAATTGTCATAAGTTTGGGCATTATTCTTCGGAGTGTAGGAATTCGAAAACAAGAGTTGAAGAAAATGTCAACTTTGTTGAGAGAGATAATCTAGAAGATGGCACTCTACTTTTAGCATATAAAGGATAAAATGGGAGTGGAGATAATACTTGGTACCTCGACATCGGTGCAAGTAATCATATGTGTGGAAAGAGAAGTGTGTTTGTGGAGCTTGATGAATCGGTAAGTGACAATGTCTCTTTTGGCGATGATTCAAAAATTTTGGTTAAAGGAAAAGGTAAAATTCTAATCCATCTAAAGAATGGGAAGCATCAATTTATCTCAAATGTTTATTATGTACCCAATATAAAAAATAATATATTGAGTTTGGGGCAACTCTTAGAGAAAGGCTATGATATTCACATGAAAGATTATAGTCTTTCTATAAGAGACAATAAAAATAACTTCATTGCTAAAGTGTCAATGTCAAAGAATAGAATGTTTATGATAAACATTCAAAATGACATAGCCAAATGCCTTAAAGCTTGTTACAAAGATGCTTCATGGCTTTGGCATTTGAGATATGGGCACTTAAACTTTGGCAGATTAGACTTGCTCTCAAGGAAAGAGATGGTGAGAGGATTGCCTACCATTAAACACCCGGATCAATTATGTGAAGGATGTTTACTTGGAAAGCAATTTAGAAGTTTATTTCCAAATGAGTCAAGCACAAGAGCACAAAATCCATTGCAGCTCATACATACAGACGTGTATGGCCCAATTAATCTAAGCTCCTTTGGTAAGAGTAAATACTTCCTTCTCTTCATAGATGATTTCTCAAGAAAAACGTGGGTGTATTTTTTAAAGGAAAAATCAGAGGTATTTGAGAAATTTAAGATCTTCAAAGCTCTAGTGGAAAAAGAAAGTGACCTAGAGATTAAAGCCATGAGATTCGATCATGGAGGAGAGCAAATTCCTACAATATTGTGAAGATCATAGAATTCGGCGATCTCTAAAGGTACCAAGATCCCCCCTAACAAAATGGAGTGGCAGAAAGGAAGAATAGGACTATCCTTGATATGGTATGAAGCATGCTCAAAAGCAAGAACATGCCAAAAGAGTTTTGGGCAGAAGTAGTTACATGCACAGTCTACCTATCAAATCATTCTCCATCAAGAAGTGTGATGGGTAAAACACCTCAAGAAGCATGAAGTGGGAGGAAACCATGTATTTCTCATCTAAGAGGCTTTGGAAGTATTGCTCATGTGTATGTACCTGACGAGAGAAGGACCAAGCTAGATGACAAAAGTGAGAAGTATATATTTATCGGCTATGACACAAACTCTAAAGGCTAAAAACTCTACAATCCTACTACTAAAAGGATGGTTATTAGCCAAGATGTCATATTCGATGAAGAAGGATAGTGGAACTGGGAGCAAAAGGAAAAGGACTACAACTTGTTCCCATACTTTAAAAATGATGTGTTAGAGCAACCAAGAGATCAAGAAAGAGAAGAGCTTACTACTCCACCAACCTCTCCAAGTGAAAGCTCACAAGAAAGCTCAAGTGAAAGAGTTTCGCGATTTAGGAACTTACAAGAGCTATATGAGGTAACAGAAAATCAAGAAAATCTCACTCTATTTTGCTTATTTGCGAATTGTGAGCTTATAGACTTCCAAGAAGCTATGGCAAACTAGAAGTGGAAAGACACAATGGATGATGAAATAAGGTCAATCAAGAAGAATGAAACATGGGAGCTAGTTGCACTTCCAAAAGGTCATAAAGCAATTGGAGTAAAGTGGGTTTACAAAGTTAAGAAAAATGCAAAAGGAGAAGTAAAGAGATATAAGGCAAGACTAGTTATGAAAGGATATAGCCAAAGGGCTGGAATTGACTATGAATAGGTATTCGCTCCTGTTGCACGCTTAGAAACTATTAGATTAATTATTTATTTGGCAGCCCAAAATAATTGGAAGATACATCAAATGGATGTAAAGTCGGCCTTCTTATATAGATTCCTTGAAGAATAAGTCTACATTGAACAATCACAAGGCTATGAAGTCAAAAGGGAAGAAGATAAAGTCTTAAGGTTAAAGAAAGCATTGTATGGGTTGAAACAAGCTCCGAGGGTTTGGAATACTTGAATCGACTAGTATCTTCAAGAAAGGAACTTCATCAAATGTCCATATGAGTATGCACTCTACATCAAGGTCCAAGATGGTGACATTTTAATTGTATGCTTATATGTAGATGACTTGATCTTTACTGGCAGCAATCCAAACATGTTTGAAGAATTCAAGAAAGTGATGACGAGAGAATTTGAGATGAAGGAGATTGGGCTTATGTCATATTATCTGGGGCTTGAAGTGAAACAAATGAAAAATGGGATATTCATATCTCAAGAAGGCTATGCAAGAGAAATCCTAAAGAGATTTAAAATGGATACGTGTAATTCGGCGATTACTCCTGTAGAGTACGGAATCAAGCTATCAAGGAATGATATAGGCAAGAAGGTCAATCTAATTCTTTACAAAAGTCTTGTTGGAAGCCTAAGGTACTTAAATGCACAAGGCCATATATTCTCTAGATAGTGGGACTAGTTAGTCGGTACATGGAACGACAACTACTCATATGAAGGTTGCCAAGAGAATTATTTGCTATATAAAAGATACGCTTGATTTTGGCCTATTTTACTCATCATCAAAAAATTATAAACTTGTTGGATACAGTGATAGCAATTGGGTTGGAGATCGAGATGATAAAAAAAGCACTAGCGGATTTGTATTCTTTATGGGTGATACTGCATTCACATGGATGTCAAAGAAGCAACCAATTGTGGCCTTATCTACATGCAAAGCAGAGTATGTGGCTGCTATTTCATGTGTTTGCCATGCCATTTGGCTTTGAAACTTGTTAAAGGAGTTGGGGGTACCACAAATAGACCCAACTAGCATTCTCGTAGATAACAAGTCATCAATAGCCTTGGCAAAGAATCTTATTTATCATGACCGAAGCAAGCATATTAACACATGCTATCACTTTATTAGAGGATGCATTTCAAGAAAGGAAGTACAACTAGAATATGTGAAGTCTCAAGATTAAATTGCCGACATCTTCACAAAACCACTAAAGCAAGAAGACTTCATCAAATTAAGGAGCATGATTGGAATAACTAATCAAGTTTAAGGGGGAGTGTTGAATAATTAAACTTGATTAGAAGATCCAAATAAGAGGAAGCCCAAGATCCATGTTCTATTATAACATTCTAGATAATTCTCTTAGAAATATCTAGATAGTAGAAGGGTGTAGAATGTAGATATTTTTTAGAAGAATTCTAGAGAACCAATTGTGAGCCATTAGATTAGATTTGTGTTGGCATCATCCTAGCCATCCATTGAGGAGGTGCCTTAGTATAAATAGGAGTGTTCCTAGCTCATTTTGTATCAACCAAAATTTGAGAAATTCTTCCTAACAATAAAAGTTCCCTTTATAAAATTTCCTCTTCCAAAATACTTTATTACTACTCCTTCCTAAGAATCTTATTCCAACAAACATAAGCCAATGGTTCTCCAGTGGGTTGATCGAGATATAGTCACTCTATTTCCTCTTTCTGTGGACGTCTTCTTCTTCTTTATTTTTAGTTTTTATGGGGTTTAGGGTTTGGTTTCTGGGAAAGACAAGAGAAGAGGTCAAGGAGGTAAAAGGTGAACGTTCTCGGGAAAGGAGTTTCTTAAAAAAATATAAAGGAATTGGGTATCAATTTGATAATTTACCTGTATTTACGTGATCATTAAGTAAACTTAGTCTAAGTCACGTGGTTGTTTAAATCTGCTATAAAACGACGTCATTCGCCAAAATAATTTGCTATAAAACGACGTCGTTCGCCAAAATAATTTAGAAACAAACTTCGGGATTGGTCCTTAACAAAAAAAAAATAATTTGAAGCAATTTTATAGTTTTGAAACCATAGGACATTAAGTGATATCCAGTGAAACTACGGAGCATCTATGTGTAATTGTTTCTGTATATAATTTACATGACTTTCTCTAGCGAGTTTGGTAAAATGTTCT
Organism: Hypericum perforatum; assembly: GCA_012979155.1. Classification (NCBI taxonomy): domain Eukaryota; kingdom Viridiplantae; phylum Streptophyta; class Magnoliopsida; order Malpighiales; family Hypericaceae; genus Hypericum; species Hypericum perforatum. The sequence goes on along the minus strand of SOPF01028104.1, from coordinate 18,077 downwards.
ATGCCTACCCACTGTTCTAAGATGAACGCCAACAATATTTCCAAAGAAATTTGAATGGCCGCAATGTACCCACGTTAGGGGTTCTCTCTTCTATCAACTGCCATTCGTGTAGTAGTAGTAAACTAGTAGTTCATTTTTCTAACAATGAAAAGCTAGTAGGCCATTTTCAGCCAACAACATCAAATTTGCTTGATGCATTCTAAAAATAACATTATATTAAAATAAAGAAAAATCAAATTATTAATTTTTTCCGCATAAAGGAAATACGGTAGTTGTGATTCGAACAGAGATAAGGACAGTATTAATACCACTTAGATATCAGTCATCCCTTGTAGACGTGAGCCCGACTAAAAATGCGGAAAAATCACAAAATATCTACATCCATATACATAATATATGTTTTGTGAGATACTGATTACCTTCAAAAAAAAAATTTGAAACCTCCAAAAAATTTCTATCTTATATGTAGGCCGTAGTCCAGAAGCCCTACAATAAAAAAAAATTAACACAACTAAAATTTGGGACAAATTCTAACTTGTATATTTCCATCAAACAGGTGTTACGTTAAAAATCGATAGGTTTGAATGGGCTCAACAAGTGCCACGTTAGCCATAGTACGAAATACCTTTAACATGCACACCTAACAATTACATGTTATAACTCATATTCGAACTAATAGTTTTGTGAAGCTAACACAAACACAACTTACCAGCCGACGACATTCGCAACCCTCCCTATAAAATAATAATACACGCGAGACACAGAACACCAACTCCAAACTCTATTTTACTCGAAACGTCAACTATATTTAATCCCATTGCCCCATCCCATTATCCCATTCTTCTTGTTCTTAAACCCTAAACAAATAAAAAAGAATAAGGCAATGAAGGAGCAAGGACACGTGGCAGCCCTCGCCTTCCCGTTTGGCACCCACGCGGCGCCGGTCCTCTCCGTGCTCCGCCGCCTGGCCACCCTCTCCCCAGCCACGCGCTTCTCGTTCCTCAGCACCCGCGCGTGCATCTCCTCCGCCACGAACGGCGTCGCTCTCCCTCCCAACCTCGTGACTTGCGATGTGCCGGACGGGGTCCCGGACGGGCACGTGGCGACGGGGCACCCCATGGAGAGGATAGAGATGTTCCTGGCGGCGGCAAGGGGGAGCTTCGAGGAGGGGTTGGAGAGGGCGGTGGAGGAGAGCGGGAGGAGGGTCACGTGCTTGGTCACGGACGCCTTCTTTTGGTTCGGCAGGGAGCTCGCCGACGGGCTCGGTGGGATTTCTTGGGTGACCACTTGGGGTGGGCCCGCCGCGCTTTCCGCCCACCTTTACACAGATTTTCTACGGGAGAGTTTGGGTACCGGAGGTATGTTTGAGTCATTTGACTACCATCCTAACATTGCCGCCAATTTCAACGTTATATTTAGTTAGCAACTTTGGTAGAGTACCAATTCTCCCTCAATTATTCCACTTCATGTATTTAAAAAGTTAGATTTTTTTGGATTTTTAAAAATAGATATTTTTCCAAATCAAGTCTTAGAAATTTTTTTGGAAAGTAAATTTTAACATCACGACAATATTATAATTTAAACCATAAACTTATTAAATATTTATATCATGACAATGCCAAAATTTAAATGATGAAACTCCTAAATATTTAGTACACTTTGTATGGTTGAACTACAAACCAATTGGCAATTCTAGTCTTAAGAATATAATTGGAAACAATACTTTATACACAGCAAAAGCAATATGAACGTGTGTATGTGATTAGTACCGCCGTATTGCGTGCACAACTGATCTGAACTATAAACCTAAGGAATTTTGGACTCTTATCTAGGGAGCGATCTAGATCGTTCATCTATGCGATCTGATGATTAGAATCACGTATACATAGTGTACACACCTCTAGCGTTTGCACTATAACTTTTTTGGAATATAATTATACTAAAAGTTAATATCAAGATATCTGATTTGATTTAAACTAACGAATCTTTAGATCAAATGATGATTATGTTTTACTTTAACAAAAGATGTCTTGAGTTAGAGCTTGTAAAAATATAAAAATATTGAATATTCATTAGAAGAATTTTGTTATTTATAAAATTTTTAGTTCCCTCCTACTTATATTACTCGACATATGATATCAATTACCAAAATGTGTAAACAAAAATATAAATTGATTAAATATTATGAATATACAGCATGTTAATGAATAAAAAATAGGACAAATTATCCTTTAGTTCTTGGACTTAACATAATTCTCCTATCGGGTTCCTCCTTTCTCATAAATGAGTAATACATCCCTATGTTATGAGAAAATATTTGTTTGGGGTCCCACCGACTAAATGAGCCTCTTTTTTCATTTTGTTTTACATATGATATGACTTTTTTATTATTCACAAAAAGACAAAATAGTCATTATTTTTGTCTTTTTGTGAAAGGGTAAAATAGTCATTTCACATGTCAAAAAAATAAAAAAATAGATTCTGAAGTCAACCAGGGATCCGAGACCAATATTTTTTCAAAATTCAGGGACGACTAAAATCGTTTATGAGAAATAAGAGACCCGATAGGAGAATTCGATTACGACGAGAGACTAGAGGGTAATTTTTCCTAAAAAATATTATCCGGCGAATACTTTTTTTTAAATGTGATAGTTTAGTACTCCAACAATTCCGGAGCAATAAGTAATTATGAATAATAAACGGACGGCGTGTTGTGTCATCCCTCGTCACACGTGATGTGACCATGTGATATGTGAGGCACACTAGTGCACTTGGTGTACATGACTCTTCACGTTACTACTTAATAAAGTTTTAAGAAAAATGACCCACATAATTTTTTTATTCACGTGACGAAAAACAATTATAATGGGCTTCAAGCTATTTTGACAAGTTATCAATTAATTATTAATCAATTATCTCTCTGTAGCATCTACCAAATAACAGCATGTTATATGTTTGCTTAATAGGCTGATCATATTGAATATAAATAAACATAAAAATTTCACCGAATTGAAATTTGCTTAATATGACTTTGATTAACGTTTCATGAAATGAACTGAGGTTGATACTACTTCGATCAAGAATATATATACACACACACACACACACATATATATATATATATATATATATATATATATATATATATACATATATCATATTAAAATTACACCACTAAACATCTCCAACAATTTTTACTAGCCTGTATCTCTTATATATGCAACATATATATAACTTTCCATGATAGATGTTTCTTCGGGTCCAAAAGAATTTCTACCACCATTTCGTTCCGAAAAAGCAAAGAGTTTCTCACACAAATTAATATTTGTAGTACCCCTGGTTTTGGGGATGAAAAATTTGGGCCTCGTAAATAAAATAAATCAAAGTTAAGAGAAGGGATGAAAATCATAAAAATAGCAGAACTTTTTATGTTTGTTTCCTAGGTTCTTGTACTTCTTGTACAATAGGTGTAATTATTCTTAGGGATATTTTTAAGGCGCAACGTCATTTTAGTTATAAAACAAATTCAGCTGCAGTAATTGAACAATTATTAAAACTAATATACTATTCTGAAAAATTGCAAAGGCAGTTGCTCCCTTATCCATGTTTTTACATGATAACATTTAAATTTTTTTATTGAAAATCCGTAAACTACTTTAATTTTCGGTTTTTTTGTTTGTGTGTAAACAGATGCAATAGCGGGGCGCGAAGACGAGTTTCTGACACAAATCCCAGGGATGTCCAAAATCACGGTGGGCGACCTCCCGGAAGGCATAGTGGTTGGCCACCTGGCCTCCCCCTTCTTCGACATGCTTCACAAAATGAGCCAAAAACTGCCCCTAGCTGACGCAATGTTCCTACAATCGTTCGAAGAACTTGCTCCAGAATTCACGGAAGACCTCAAGTCCAAGCTCAAAGGCTGCCTCAACATCGGGCCCCTTATCTTGATCATCCCACCACCCAAGGCACCGGACGGCTACAACTGCATTTCGTGGCTCGACAAGCACCAAGAAGGGTCGGTGGCATATATCGGGTTCGGGTCAATGTCGGTGCCTCCGCCCCACGAGCTCGTAGCCCTGGCCAAGGCCTTGGAGGCAAGGAACGTGCCATTTCTATGGTCGCTCAAGGACAGCGAGAGGGTTCACCTCCCAGACGGGTTTTTAGAGAGGATATCGTCGTCGTCGCGAGGGCTAGTGGTGCCCTGGGCCCCGCAGACGGAGATCCTGGGGCACCATGCGGTTGGCGTGTTCATCACGCACGGTGGGTGGAACTCTGTCATCGAGAGTGTGGTTGGTGGGGTGCCTATGATATGTAGGCCCTTCTTCGGAGACCATAAGATAAATGCGAGGATGGTTGAGGACGTGTGGGGGATCGGGGTCCGGGTCGAGGGCGGGACTTTGACCGCAGACGGAGTTATGAATTGCTTGGATGAGGTTTTTGTCGGAGAGAATGGTAAGAAGATGAGGGATGCCTCGAATGTTCTTAGGACTAAGGCGCTTGCGGCAGTGGAACCTCAAGGTAGCTCGAGCAATAACTTCAAGACTTTACTAGAGATTGTGACCAATACCAAGAAATTGTAATAGCCAAAAGCCAACAGCGTGTTTTATCTTTCGGTAACTCCAAAAAATAAAATAAAGGCTTAGAGCTTAGAGTGATTGATTAGATCCGTTACGTTACTAAGAAAATGTGTTGAAGTTCTTTCTTTAGTTTGTTCTAGGGGGAATTGTCCTAAGTTATTGTGGTTTGTCTAAATTATGGTTTTAGTCTTTCTTGTTTAGATATCTGAAATTCTAACTCTCTTAGTTTATTTTTATTGTACTCTTTGCTAATTGTGAGCATGATGTTGAAATAACTGTTTTACCCTACTAATAAAATAATGGAAAAGACCATCTTCTTCCCCTTTTCTCTGCCAATCTCAAAACATTTCTACCAGAAAACACACAACGTTTTTGGTGTACATCTGCTTAGAAAACTTATAAATCGACTAACTCCCCGTCTGCAAAAGCTTCACTTAGGTACTACAGTTTTTCGAACTTGGAGTTTTAGGTCTCGCCAAATAATTGCCTCTCCTCATCCTCGTCCCCTCGTCCTTTTGCTAAATCACAAAATCAGGAATAGAGACACTACGGCGGAGTCAAGAAGCCCCGCCACTACCGTCCCTGAACCGTCGCCCTAAAGGCGGAGTCCTCCTTCAGAGAGACAGCAGCTCCGACAACACGTCGCGTAAGAGTTTGCCGAGTGGGTGGGGGACGAATTCACGATAGAATTTTGTATCATCTCAGAATCGTAGGAAGAATAATTTGTCCTGCATGAGATTTCGACCTAATGTTGCTTCCAACAAACCGAGGAAGAAATTGAACCAGGCAACCAATCAAACCACAATTTAAAAAAAAAACAGAGAGAGAAGGAAGAAGAAGAGCTATTTCGGGAGGACCGTCGGCCACGCCCCGCCGCCGGTTACCATGGCGGGGCACCCACCTTCTTGCGAAGTGGCCGGCCTCGCCGCCACTTCTCTGCCCTCTTTTCGCCCTCACCGGTTCTGTCGGCCTTTTTTCAGATCTCGATCGCCTCAGGTCTCTCCGAACCGATCGGAGCACAGATCGGGAACCTCTTCGTCGAGGCGCTTCCGATGGTGGCTGCCCCTTCGCCAGCACGGCCACTTGGCCGTCAGCCGTTCAAAGTCAGATCTCGGCCGGAGCTTTGCTCTCCAGCAGGTTCCGAGCACACCCCAGGAACGGGCTCGACGAGGCGCATCTTTTGATGTGCTCGTCGGGCTTTTTCCCATTGGCCACCGCACCGGGCCACCTCCGGCCACCACCGGCCTCCGCGCCGGGCCACCTCCGGTCACCACCGGCCTCTGCGCCGGGCCACCTACGTCCACCACCTGGCCTCCGTCGTTGGTGTACGCTTATTATCGTTGCCCCTCCTGACTGCCAGGACTATTGGCTAGCGGGATTTTATGGGCTCGTGGACTTTCTTTTGTAACCTTTTCTTTTTCTTTAATAAAATGATAATTAAGTAAAAAAAAAAAACAAACCGAGGAAGAAAGTTCCATATGAATTGAACTTGGGTTAATTAATTTTTTTTTTTGGTGGTAAGGTGGGTGTAATCACCCTTCATTCATTCAACATAGAAGTACACTGGTTATTACATTCTGGTGCGAGATCCTCATGCAAGAGGGATAGGCAGCAATCAGGGGGGCTTAGAAGTTCCACATACCCTTCCTGTTCCTCAAGAATCCAAGAAGCAAGTCTATCTCCTATCCTATTGCTTTCTCGGTTACAATATACGATCTCGACTTTCTCGAATCGTTGAAGCAAGGTTTTACAATTATTCACGAGGGAGTATAGCTCATTCTCCTTATTGATCCCCTCGGTAAGGAATCTAACAACAACCTGAGAATCAGATTCCACAATGAGAACACGATGGTGTTTCCTTCATGCTATTCGAATACCATGCCAAATCGCCCAAACCTCGGCCGTGATGGCTGAGCAGGAGCCAATCTTTGCCGCGAAGCCCGTGCACCAGAACCCTTCATGATTTCTCACCACACCTCCGCAACCAGCCATGCCTGGATTTCCTTTTGAAGACCCATCCACATTCAACTTGCACCAACCCTCAGCAGGCCTAGTCCACCTTTCAGAGCGCAAAATAGGTTTCATAGTTGGTTTATAACTCAGGCAATTCTTCCTCCAAGCTATTGCAAATTCATTAGCCTGTAGCAAAACAAAAGCTGGTTTATTTCCGTTGAAACCTTCCTTGTCAAAAACTAGGTCGTTCCTCCATTTCCAAATCCACCAGATAGTGGTTGTGAAAACAGTTGGCCACGGAAGAGATTCTTGAAGCATAATCCTGCAAGTTATGTTCGAAGCCAGCCAATTCCTTGGGTTACAGTTGAAGAAAGATCTCTTGAGTTGGTACGGGAGGATGTCGTCCCAGATTCTGTGTGCCAGGGGACAGTCCCTGAGAACGTGTAATGTCGTTTCAGTTCTGTTGCCACACTTGATACAATAGGGATTTTTGGTAAAACTCCTATGGTGCCTTTGCTTGTTAGTCATCAGCTTCCCTTTGTGGCATGTCCAGAGGAAAGTCCGAATCCTTTCAGGCAGCTCTAAGGACCAGATTTTTACCCACGTTGTGTCCTCCATTTGATCAGTTTGATTGTCGCTGGTAATAGATAGGTAGACTGATTTGGTAGAAAACTTGCCATTACCATGCAGTTTCCAAGCAATTGAATCCGTTGTGTTTCCTGAGTCATCGACAAAAATGGCTGCAATCTTGGGCCACCATTCCGGAGGCAAGGCCGATTTGATTTCACTCCAGTTCCAGCCTTCACTTGTGATCCAATAGCTTCTCACTGATCTGTCCAACTGCTCAAGATTAGTGAGAATACCTTGACTCTCAAAGGATGGATGATTCGACAGCCATTCATCCTTCCAAAATTTGATATTTGATCCATCTCCCACTACCTATCTTATATTCCCATGCAGTCTATGGAACACTCTATTGATTCCGGCCCAGAGTGTTGATTGCTTTGCTTTCGGGGCCAAATCAGATAAGGATTGACCCTGCTTCATATACTCTTTAGTAAGCACTTGCGTCCACAGTGCATCCTTCTCCACCATTAGCCGCCAAGCTAATTTGGTTAGAAGAGCTCAATTTGCTTCTCTTGCTGAACGTAACCCAAGTCCACCTTGTTTCTTAGGTCTACATACTTCATCCCATTTCACCAAATGAATTGCCTTCTTGTCCTTTGTATCACCCCAGATGAAATCCCTGCAAATTTTGTCCAGTCTATCACAGATGGTTCGTGGCAAAAACATCACCTGCATGGCATAGAATGGAAGCGTGGCAAGAACCGATCTGGTTAGTGTTACTCGCCCAGCTAGGGTCAGCTGTTTTGCTCTCCATCCTGCAAGTTTGGTTTGTGCCTTGTCGATAATGTATTGAAAGGTGCTTGGCTTGACTCGTTGGTGTATCGTAAGGAGGCCTAGGTATTTTCCCAGATCATCTGTAGCCTGAACTCCGAGCTTCTGACTGAGAACTTGACGAGCTGAGTAGGCCATGTTATTTGAGAAGAAAACACGCGACTTCTCAGTGTTTATTCTCTGGCCCGAGGCATCACAAAATTCTCTCAAACCTTGCTTTAACAACCTAGCTTGATCCATAGTTGCTTCAGCGAAAAGAATAACGTCATCAGCAAAAAAGAGGTGAGATATCGATGGTCCTTGTCTTGTAATCTTTATTGGAAGCCACCTCTTTTGTCCGACTTTCATTGTGATCCAATGAGCCATTCTTTCCATACACAGTACGAACAAGTATGGAGAGAGTGGATCACCTTGTCTAAGGCCTCTTGAGGGTATAAATGGGTCAGACATTTCCCCGTTCCAAGCCACCCTCATCGTCAAGCTTGAGATACAAGTCAAGATTATACGAGTAATTAGGTCTGGGATTCCTACATCTTCTAGTGTCTCAGCCACAAAACTCCATCTGAGCCTGTCATAGGCTTTTTCCAGGTCTAGTTTAATTGCCATCCAACCTTTAGTGCCTTTCTTCTGTTTCATCGAGTGTATGATCTCCTACAAAATAACAATATTGTTAGAAATCTGGTGCCCAGGGACAAAGCTCCCCTGGGCTTGAGAGATGAGCTCGGGTAATTTGGGTTTTAGGCGGCCCACGATAATCTTAGTGAGGAGCTTGTAGGCTACATTACATAGGCTTATGGGTCAGAATTGGGTCATGTTTGTGGGTGAGTTGGTCTTAGGTATAAGGACTAAGAGGGTTTCATTGATGTTTGGTGGTAAGGTCCCCGACTCGAAGGCATTCCTGATGTAGACCACTAAACTCTCCTTAATCGTACTCCACTGTTTTTGGAAGAAAACACCGTGGAAACCATCGATCCCTGGAGCCTTCAGAGGTGCCATGTTAAAAAGGGCATTATGAATTTCTTTGATGCTTATCGGCCTTATGGCATGCCGAATTTCATCCTCGCTCCAGCTCGGAAACAGTCCGCGCGGTAGTTTCAGATTGTCATTGGTGGCTTCTGAGGTGTACAGCTGCCTATAAAAAACTTGTGCCATTTTCTCCAGTTCGGCAGAATCCTCTATCCATACCCCTTCATTGTTGAGCAACTTCACCACTTTATTCTGTCGCCTCCGAATGATCGTGGTGGTGTGGAAAAACTTGGTGTTGCGGTCACCATTTATAATCCATTGTTTGCATGATTTCTGTAGCCATAATATTTCCTCTTGCTCAAGGACTTGTTCCAGTTCTGTTCGTAGTTTCACGTCAAGATCAAGTAGCCCTTAATTAGGCCGTGTGTCCAAGGCAGCTTGCAACCCTTTTAACCTTGCCAGGAGGCGCGCTTTTTTCCATTCAATCTTCCCAAAAGTGGTCTTATTCCAAGTTTTAAGGTTCTCCTGTAGAGCATCAAGAGCATGTGGCATCTGTTTGCTTGAATCCCAGTTATCTTGGATCATTTTCTCAAAACTAGGATGCGATAGCCATGCTGCTTGGAAGCGGAAAGGACGTCTTCCCCTTCGTGCAACTGCTTTTTCCGAGAATTGGATTAAAAGTGGAGAGTGATCTGACTGGAACCTTGCTAAATGGTGAACCGTTCCCTCAGGCCATCTCATTCTCCAGTTCTCGTTACCTAGTGCACGGTCGAGCCTTTTAGAAATTCTCCCATAGCCTCCATAAGGTCTCGACCAAGTAAAAGGGGTCCCCACATATCCCAAGTCTATGAGATTGGCTTGGTGTATCCAGTGGCAAAACCATTTGTCATGATTCCGCAACTGACCAGACCCTCCCTTTCTTTCTTTCAAGGTCGTTATGGCATTGAAGTCCCCTACAACAAGCCACGGCTTGGTGTCTTGTGGTGAGAGCTCAACTATCCTTTGCCAATAGCTCTCATATCCGCTCACGGGAGGCAGAGCATATACGAAAGTGACACAACACGGGGGTTCATTCTGGAACTTGATCTCAGCATGTAAGAAGTGGTCATTGGTTTCTACAACTGAGATAGATGCAGAATTATTCCAGACCAACCAGATACCTCCCCTGCGCCCCTTAGCTTCAATTCGAAAAGTATTCATACCAAACTTCCTGCACACTTCATCAGCCGTAGCCCCACTTACTTGTGTTTCTAATAGGGCAGCAAGACTAACACCATTCAGTTTCATGATATTCCTGAAAGCTCGAAGGAAACCTGGCTTCCTCGCGCCACAAATATTCCATACTAAGATTTTAAAATCCATTAAAGAGACTAAGATTGGGTTGGTTAGGTCCTGAAGAGTGCTTAGGCTGGTTCGTTTACTGGTGGTTCGGAGGGACATTTGGGTAGGTTGAATTTTGTGGGCTGGTATGGGCTAGGCGCAGGATCAAAGCAGGGTCGGGTGGTTCTTCTCTCTATAGCGGATGTGCTTGGGATGTGGTTACTGGGGTAAGTAAGCCATTGTCTAAAAGTGTATCCGCAGGCTGGCCAAAAAGGTGGGTTGGTGGATCTGAGGTGTGGGATTCTATTGAGGCTTTGTTTTTTTTTCAAGCGAGAGGTATGTGGCGAGGTACTAGTGAGTATGGCTATGGGGTAGTTGGGGAGTGATGTTTGGTCGACTGGGGCTTGAGTGCACAGGTTGGGCTCTTCATTTTCTTTATTAACTTTCAGGTTGGCTAAGGCAGCTTCTAGCTTGAGGTTCAGGGTGTTATTCTCTCTCCGTGGTCGTTTTTATGTCAGGGTGGTAGTATGTTTGGGTTGGAGTGGTTTCTGGTTCTTTCTGGTTGTGTTAGCTCTGGGTTGCTTAGATGTGGAGGGTTTGGTGGGGTTGGGGTAATTGATTTTGGGACATGGTGAGCGATCATCAATCTGGACTTGGCTAAGGGGGTTAGACTTTTCTCCTGAGCCTTCCTCGGTGGCCTCAATGGGAGTGTCCAAAATCTTGAATCTATTACCAGCCGTTTGCTCTGCGCGATTAGCCATTGCCTTAGGCCCTCTCCCCTTTTTTGGAGCAACCATCCAGGGACCCAGGTCCACTCTTTTCTCTGAGGGAAGTGTATGCTCCAGACTATCAGTAGAGTCCTGTTTGGGGCTACCTAGGGTTGCTTTATCCCTTCTAGCATCTGACATGGTTCCAGGGCTATCTCCAGCCTTCATACCTCCTTCAAAAATACAATCCTCCTGCACATGGCCATATCTTCCACAAGAAAAACATATGGTATGTAAGCCTTCATACTCGACTTTGTGTGGTTGACCATTAATGAGTATTTCGCCACACAATGGTTTCGTAAGGTCAATCTCCACACAAAATCGAGCAAAATGGCCTCGAGTTCTTCCTGCCGTGTTTGGGTCAATCTTAATTGGCCTTCCCATGGAGCTTGCAATAACTTTCAGCATGTTGGCATTGTAGTACCTCATCGGGAGATTCGGTAGCCGAATCCACACTCTGGCTCTATCAACATCCCTCTCCGATGGGACGAATTCATTATCCCAGGGGCTCACCATAAGGTAGTGGTCAAGATAAGTCCAAGGACCTCCTGTTAATGCTTTTTCATAATCCTCAGAATCCGCAAAAACAGCAAGATAGTAACCATGAGGGAGATCTACCAGTTTGAGTGGCGCCTTAGGACTCCAAAGCTGGTGGATCCGGTTGAGTAGAGCTCTGTAGCCCACCGATCTGCCCAGCACCTTCACAATAGCTGTCCGCTTCCAGGGCTTATCGAGCTGGTCGACAGCGGCTTGAGTAAGGATAATATTGGGACGCTCCGGGTCTGTTTGCAGATCGATACTTGCGATTCTGAGAGCTAGCCAATCTTCATCCGCATCTAGGGTATCTGCAAGCTGGCGGCTTCCACAGACCGAGTCAATATAGGATCTGCGCTGGTGGTGTACATCAGGATTACCTTCGTTCGTCGGGGATGGGTTTTTGGGTTGTTGGGGGGTATCAGTTAGGATAGCCGAGGGTTGGGTGGGAGGAGTAATCGGTGAATGGGATGGGGTTTGGTTTAGGGATAGGGGCTGGTTGGGTGAGGTGGGAGCAATAGCGGGCTTGGGTTGATGGGGTTTGGTCGATGCGGGTGCTCCCGGCGGTGTCGCCGGCGGTTCAGGTGGCGGGTGGTGATGAGGTGGGGGAAGTTGGGAGGATGGGAACTGGTGGGGAACTGTTTGGGGTAGGGGAGGGTATTCCGGGTTCATTTTTTTTCACTTGGGTTAATTAATTGATGCCAAGCTTTTGGTAACTATAATAATCTTTGCACTGAACTCTTCATCACTTTTTAAATTTATTAATGAGCTTGTTGGAGTTCATTAAAAACTTTTTTTTAAGTAGTTCATTAACGACTTGTAATAGAATCAAGTAAAATTTTTAAGAAGAGTGATCAATTATTTAATTTCAATAATCCAATGTTTTTTCAGAGATTATTTATGTTTATTGGATATTTGGTTTTTCAAATCGTAAATTGAATTTTCTTTTTCAAGTCTCATCATTCCGACTAGTAAAAAAATGTTGGGGTTGTCTTTAGGGTTTTTCATACTTTTTATTTGAATTAGTTTTAATAACTTTCAGCTTAAATTTTTTTACTTTTCTAAGCGCCGGTGAAAAATAGTTTCTACCCTATTTCGATTAGTAAGCAAAAATATTTGTAAGGTTGGGAGTGTTATGCATTTTTTTTTTCAAATATAATATTGGGCATCTACGTACCAATTGATGGCTGATGTTGATAGCTATCGTCTCTCAATTAATAATTAACTTGCATTACTTTCTCGATCTCTGGCGGGGTTGCTAAAATGTGCTACGCACACCTACCATTCTAAGATGAACCCCAACAACATTTCCAAAGAACTTTGAACGCCAGCATCACAACTTTTCTTCTATCAACGTACCATTCATTAAATGGTTGTAACTTGTGAAAATGTAGTTCCTTATCAGCCACGTAATTGAGGTTCACGGTGATCCACACTAAGATACGTCAAATTCGTTCGATGTATTTTAAAAGGGTAAATTACCCTCAAGTCCTTGTCTTATTGCTGATTTTGTAATAGGGTCCCTAAGTTATTTGAATAAGATTTAAGATCCCTATTTTATAACGAAATATTGGTCTCGGGTCCCTAAATTAACTGAGGATGATGTCAGCGATCATTTTTTTGATTTTTTTCACAAAAATGACCAAAATACCCTTACATAAAAAACAAAATAAAATTCATCTTCCCTCGAAATAAAATTTATAACCTTCATCTTTATCTCTCTCTTCGTTCCAACTTAAGAACAAACACAATTAAATACATAATACTATTAAATGTTCGGTGATGGTCTAAAATTGTTCGGTGGTCCGGCGCCTCTCCCCTCGAAGTTGTCACCTCCCTCTCTCCCTGCCTTGTCATCCTCTCTGATGGGCCCCACTCCATCAGCACCCTCGGCTACCCTACCTTCTCTGTTGACTTCCTCGACTGGCCTCGTACAAATGGGTGTTTTGTCCTCGACAGTTCAGTGCTTCGGGAGGAAGAAGACTGCGGGAGGAAGAAGACTATCGGTGACCCACCTCCTCCCCTCTTTGCACCTAATTCGCTCACTCCCTACATCCTACGCTTGTCCCGTCGCTGACCTACAAAGCCCCTGGCTTTATCTTCCACCAGGAATGTTCGAAGATGGGTCAGTGCAATGGCTCCTTTAGTTAGGGAGGAGAACGACGATGAGGCCTCGGGTTGGAAATTGTTGAAGATCTGGATTATCGAGAGAGAAGTTGGAATGTGTTGTTAGAAATAGGTTGGGATTGAATTTGAAGTTGGAAATGCGCTTGGATTGAATTACCGAGAGAGAAGTTTGAATGGGTTTTTGGGTATTGAGTATTTTTTGGATTGTGTTCTTGGTGTTGATTGAAGATGAAGAATATGATTTTTTTATTTTATTATCTAAGGGTATTTTGGTCATTTTTGTGAAAAAAATCAAAAAAATAATTGCTGACATCATCCTCAGTTATTTTAGGGACCCGAGACCAATATTTTGTTATAAAATAGAGATCTTAAATCTTATTCAAATAACTTAGGGACCCTATTACAAAATTAGCAATAAGATAGGGATCTAAGGTTAATTTACCCATTTTAAAAATAACATTGCATTAAAGTATAGGGTTTGGGAAAAGTACTTGGAGAGAAATGACACCGATTCTTAGTGTGTCAGGGTTGGTACGTTAAAAAGGTTTTTTTTATTTTTGTGTTAATGTTCATGCAAAATTATTAATTTAGTAGTCAAAAACATTTAAGGAACTGGTATACACGTCGGACACCATTACCAAGTTACGAGAAAATTGTCTGTGACTACCAAGACATGAAAAAACATTATGTGACCAAGATACAAAAAGAAACCCGTGTCTTGGCCAAATCACAGGTTTTTTTCATGTGTCTTGGTCGACTCGGCCTTTAAAGCCGGGACACAAAAAAAATTATGTAACCCTCCCCCTCCCTCCTCCGAACCTCCCATGGCCCGTCCTGCCCACCAAACCCTGCCTAGCCAAGCCCGCCCTGACTCCTCGTCCCCTTGCCCAGAATGTTAGGTAATTTTTAAATTTTTTTAATATTTATTTTTTTAATAACATATTAGTTGATTAACTTAATTATCTAAATTATTTTCATTGATTATTAATTAAATGATAGATTATTTGATTTGGTAAGTTGTAAATTGTTATAATTTGTGCAATTAGATTGAATAAAAATTGGTTAATTAGTTTAAGGTTTAGATTTTAGGATTAATAAGTAAACTATTGTATTTTTTTAATTAATATTATTAGTGAATTGGATAATAAACAGTTTATATGTATATAAATATATATTTGTTCACAGATATTGTCACAGTTATACGGAGAAATCTTGGTGATGGAGGCCTTTCTGATAAGACATTACTTGAGTGTCAAGATGTGCAACGGTCATAAGCAATCTAGAGTATGGAGATATCTGGTGCTTGTGATGATTTGGATGTGGACGATACGATAAAAATCTATCGGCATAGATGAAAGTAGATGTTGGTTCAAAATTAGTCTTTCATAGCCTACATGTAGGCGACTAGATTTTGGGATGTCTAGCTTATTGATCATGTAGTGATCAAAATAGCAATGATAATAGCTTTGATAGAGCGGGGGTAACCAAATATACATATGTTTCATATGCTGGTAGTGGAGATGATCATTACACTTCAGGATACAGCTATATTATACAGGCTTCCTATCAATGACATCTCACTCACAAGATATCAGACACTACCTAGATAGATAGAGATGAAAGTGCTCTCCTTCAACAAACTAGAATACATGCTAGTTGCTATATCATAACCCCATTCTTCAGTGTAAATTATTATTACTAAATTTTTATCAGGCTTAATAATAGGAAGTTAAGCATACCACTATTGTTCTTATTCCTTTTCTCCCCTTCTTCTTCTTCATCATCCTCATTGTTTGCTTCATCGTCCTCTTCTTCTTCCTCTTCATCTTTATCATTTTCTTCATCTTTAGGCATACTGATTAGCACATTCAACTGGGTTCATGTCACCTTCCTCTAGGAGCATGGATTATGTACCTCTAACTAGGTATATAGAGCTTGCACCATCAACTAAGTACATGAAATATGCACCCTTCTCTAGGCGCATGGATTGTACACCTCTAATTAGGTGCATGGAATGTGTACCACCTTTACCCGAGATTATGTAATCTACCTATTTCACTTTGAGTCATATAATGTATATGCTTTACCTCAAAATAAATTTAATATAAAGTTCCAATATTTTTATACTTCAATAATACCTTTGGTATGCCTTTGATTCAAATAGTCAAGGAGAATTAAAGACATGTATTCTTGTGTCAATTTGAATGAGTGCAAATAAGGCTTTTGGTGGCCTTTAAAGTCCAAAAGGTAATTTATTTTAAAATATGATAGTTTAAATAGCCATCAGACAATTAATTACATAATAATCTAATCTTCCAAGACCATTATAGTACTAGAGGTAAGGCCGAGGTCAGCCTGCCTATCTACTCTCTATTTAGGTTGGCCTTGCTCTAAGACAAATTGGTATTCAACTACACCATTCTTATTTTTAATGGTAGTTATATCTCTTGTCTATATTGTTCTCTATAGCTTTTAAACAAGTGATCAGGTACTCCTTCCCACATGTTGGTTGGTATATTTTTAAGTATAGCTCATTAATTAGTGAGTTGGTGGGACTATTCTAGAGCACATTGTATACTTTAAAAGGTCATTCTCATTTGGGAGACCATTTTCCAAGTTTGAGATTCTTGCGTCCTAATAGGAGTACTATCCTCTGAAGTAGATTATCTCTCTCAAAGTACTTTTCCAAACTCCTTTATTATATGCCTTCTCCATATTTTTCTTTTGTTTAATAATGATATTTAGGAGTTTAATTTTCTCTTTAAGAAGGTTTTTAAAAGCTATTAACATAACTAAATTGTAATCAAGGGTTGACAAGTACATCTGTTCAACTCTCCTTAGCAATTGCATTATCAGCTTTAAGGATATCATAGCATTATGACACTGTATGTCAAGGAAAATGGGATAATTTCTATAGCTCACTTCTAGTAGTTCAAAATATTCATAGCACCTCAAATAATACGTGGTGCCATGTGCAAGGTTTCTCTCTCACGGCCTTCTTTATGCAACTTTTTAATACTTTGTTGGTAGCTTCAATTTTTTCATTATCTTATACATAGTAGGGGATTAAGTTGATGATCCTAAAACTCATTCTCTTGTAAAGCTTTGGACATCTTTCCCTTTAAACATTTTGGCTTGGTTGGTCATGATTGTTTTGGGTAGTTTAAACCTTTAGATGATGTGCTCCTTAACAAATTGGATAACCATCTCTTAGTTCATAACCTTTATATGGATAACTTCCACTCATTTGGTAAAGTAGTTTTTGGTCACTATAATGAACGAAGAGAGGCTATGTAGATTTTTTCAACAATGTTGACTATTCATCCTCTGAGTGGCCAAGAGTTCACCATAGGGTGAAACGCATCTGCTAAAGTATTTTAAACTAAGCCATGTCTTTGAAAATCTTAACATTCATTGGCATAGTCAATATGGTCCATTGTCATTCCTAGCAAGAAATAGCTATGATGATGTATTAATTAACTCATCTTGATATCCAAATAGGATATTTCATAGATACCATGTGGATCTCTATCATTAATATTATATCTTCCTAAGGATTCGGATAGAACAAAAGTAGTCTATCCATGATCCTATATTAAAAAGCATTATTGATGTACTAAATTCATAGAAACATCATTTTCAATGACTTGTTAGAACAAGAGTTTGAATCCTTAAAGTAGTTAATATATTCCCATCTCTAATCTTCGTCAAATTGTAGAAGATCTACTATAATCATTGGGGCTGCTGAGGTAAGGTTTTTTAGTATTGTGGTCCTTCTAACCTTGATTAGCACTGGGTTAAACATTGTAAAGACACAAAAATTGAATGGTGGTGTCTTTGAAACCTCTTAATAACTCTTCGGCTACATCATAACAAGTCTTGAATCCATCTCATACACTTAAATTTTCATATGAATTGATTGATTACTAATATTAAGTCTTTGAATATCTAGACATTCTCAGCACTTAAAGTCTCTCAGGTCTAGCAGTCCAAGTAATAGTGTCTCATACTCATCCTAGTTATTAGTGCAAGAGAAGTTAAGTAAGAATAATTCTTTTATCTTGATGCTCTTTGGGGACTTGATAACATATTCGACTTTTTTGCATACTTTCTCGTTTGTGAGACATCAGACCATAGAAGCCAATTTTTTCCACTAATCCAAAATCTACCATGAAATTAAGACACATCTATATATGGGTCATCTGCTAGGAAGTCAGCTAAAACCTAATCATTCATAACCTATTAAGAGATAAAGGTGAGATTGAACTCTACCAATAGTAAAGTTTACTTATCAACTCTTCATATCATGATGGTTTCGGTGAGTAAATATTTGATGATATCAATATGGGCAACCACCTTGACCTTTGCAAGGAGTAGGTAGTATCTTAATTTACTACATGTAAAGAAAAGGCATGGACATAACTTCTTTATGGAA
>SOPF01028102.1:296761-411992 GCA_012979155.1 Hypericum perforatum | reverse complement strand
TTATTGCATCGAGACAGGTAGCTTGCGGCTTTGAACCTTCTCTAGTAAGATGTTATCGGATTTACTCGCTGCTCGGTGAACGCGATGTCTTGAACCGTCAGCTTTTTGTGTAAACCAAGACAATAACATTTACACAATAATAATCCTAGTATATTTAGGTTCTCACGTTGTGTCCTTTTCGGCCATGGACCATATATTTAGCTTTTGTGTTGTTCTCACGTTGTGCTCTCCCAATTGCAGACATGCTATCACAATGTATTAATACGGGAGGTACTGGTTTTTCCCAGCATGGAATGTCCTCTAGGAAGTTTCTAAGCTATTCAGTTTCTTCCCCAGCTTTGTCTAGTGCTATAAACTCCGACTCTATTGTGGATCGAGCTATGCACGTTTGTTTAGAGGACTTCCAAGACACAGCTCCTCCTCCTATGGTGAATATATATCCACTCGTAGATTTGGAATCCTTCGTGTCTGATATCCAGTTTGCGTCACTGTATCCTTCTAATACAGCTGGATATTTAGCATAGTGTATGCCATGGTTTATGGTATGCTTCAAATACCGTAAAACCCTTTCTAGAGCTAGCCAGTGATCCTTTCCTGGATTACTTGTGAATCTGCTAAGTTTACTAACTGATTATGCAATATCGGGACGAGTGCAATTTGTTAAATACATCAAGCTCCCGATAATTTGTGCATACCTCAGTTGAGATACTGGGTCCCCTCGATTCTTAGCTAAGTGTAGATTTAAGTCTACCGGTGTTTTAGCTGGAGGTTTGTCAAAAGCTTCGAATTTCTTGAGCACGTTTTTCACGTAGTGAGATTGTGTCAAGATAATTTCGTCTGCTTTTCTAGAGATCTTTATCCCTAATATGACGTCTGCCAGACCCATATCTTTCATGTCAAAGTGATTCTTTAACATGTTCTTAGTTTTCACAATAACCTCGTTATTGCTTTCCATAATTAGTAAGTCATCCACGTAGAGACATACAATTACGTAGGCTTCAGGCGTGTCTTTAATGTAAATATATTTATCGCACTCATTGATCTTAGAGCTAGTTTAAGTTTTGTCAAATTTCTCTTGTCACTTTTCCGGCATTTATTCTAGCCCGTATAATGACTTGACTAACTGGCATACTTTATGCTCTAGACTAGGAGCTGCCAACCCTTCAGGTTGCGTTAGGCTTAGGTACTTTGACCTTTACTAGCTACCTCCACACTTTAAGGTAACCACATGAATGCTTCTTTCCTTTCCATAGCTCATATGGGGTTTTGACCCTTTTTCTTGTGTGGCAACTTGCTTTAGAATGAGCTGAGAGCTCAGCTTCCCCCCATATTTCTGGGATAAGCCCGAGCTAATCAACATTGCGTTAATCATCTCCTTAAGAGTTTGATTTTGGCATTTAGCCGTACCATTCGAATGAGGCGAGTATGGAGCAGTTGTCGAACGATGTCGTGTGCTCGACAAATTTCTCCAAATAAAGCTACAGATGGAGTAGTCATTTGACGAATAATGTTGTGCTCTCGACCAAGTTCTTTAAACAAAGCTACATATTCTCCTCCTCGATCACTTTGGATCGTTTTGGTTTTTATACTGAGTTGATTTTCAACCTCATTCTTATATCTCATAAAGCCTCAGGAGCTTCGTTTTTACCTTTAGGAGATATACATAACCGTAATTCATGCAGTCATTGATAAACATGATAAAGCATATCTTTCCGCCTTTAGTTTGTACGTGTTTCATATCACAAGTATCCGTATGAATTAACTCTAAAGGCGTGGTACTTCTTTCCACCGAATGGAAAGGTGCTTTGGCCATTTTAGCCTTCACACATACCTCATATTTATCGGAAAGGTTAAACTCTAAATTCGATAATAAATTTAAACTTACTACTTTTTAGCGAATTTAAATTTATGTGTTCTGATCTATTACGCCATAATTTAGAACACTCGACCAAATAAGAAGAATTTGTAATTCTATTGCGACCATTAATGGTATGATGTATAATTATTACATTCATCTTAAGAGGCCCCATTTCTAAGGTAACCCTTGCTTACAATTGACCCATTTTGGTCATTACAAGTATATCAAATACAAGTTTAGAAAATCCAACTATGCTTGACAGTGAGTCGGGAACTGTGTTCTAACTTTAACAACTACAACCACCTCGCCTAGTTTGACGATTTTGGAAATTTTGGAGAATATCCCCTTGTCCGAGCAGAAGTGCTAGGTAGCTCCTGTGTCTCCTCTCTCGGATAGTCCTCCAGGTCGGCCTCAAACACCAAGGCTGCTAGATCCATCTCAGATAGGTCTTCAGCTAGGGTTTGCCATTCCTTTATCGTCTTTCTTTGGCTGGCGACAGTCCTTTGCCATGTGGTCGGGTTTCCCACAGTTATAGCAATCACCCTTGATCTTCTTATTCTTTTTCTTCTTAGGTTCTTGCTTCTCCTGCGTGTCCCCAGACTGCTTCCTCTTATTGCCATCTTTTCCTTTGGCGAGGTTCACGGTGATCTCAGAGGCAGCCTTGCCTTGCTTGACTTCGGACTTTTGGTTGTCTTCCTCGATCCGAAGCCTCACGATCAGGTCTTCTAGGCTCATGTCCTTCCTCTTATGCTTGAGGTAGTTCTTGAAGTCTTTCCAGAGCGGGAGGAGCTTTTTGATTACCGCGGTCACTTGGAAAGACTTGCTGAGTTGCATCCCTTCGGCATGTATCTCGTGAAGGATCAGCTGCAACTCTTGCACTTGATCGATGACCTTCTTGGAGTCCACCATCTTGAAGTCGAGGAACCACCCAACGATAAACTTCTTCGTCCCGTCATCCTCCGTCTTGTACTTCTTTTCAAGTGAACTCCACAGCTCTTTAGCGGTCTTGTGTACCGCGTAAACATTGTAGAGCGTGTCGTCTAGTCCATTCAGGACGTAGTTTCGGCAGAGGAAGTCACTGTGATTCCACGCATCGAGGGCGTTGATCACTTGTTGATCTTTCTCGTTCTCCGCGAGCTTTGGTGCGTCCTCTTTCAGGAATCGTACCAAGTTGAGCGTGGTCAGGTAGAACGTCATCTTCTGCTACCACCTCTTGAACTCGGTACCGTTGAACTTCGCTGGCCTTTCGGCATGGACAGTTCGCAGGTCCGTGGTCAGAGCAACGATGCTACTCGATGCCATCTTCAAGTACGATCTCGTCTTACGATTGTTGGATGTATGGATACGAGTACTTGATTAGGATCGGGCTATAGTCAAGGCAAGTGTTAGACACTTTCTCCGTAAGACGAGATTGCCCCATATATTTCAGTGCACTACGGGCTACGGCAATCGTCCCCGAGATACAAGGACTATTTTGGGCGGTTCCAAGATCGTTGCACACGACTCTCGAACCTTTCGGGCGAACCCTTATATACCCGGAACTTTCGGACTCAAGAGAGGGAGAGAGAAGAACAATTATTGCTAATGAATGCTTATGCAATAAATTGTTGGGATGATTAAAATGAAAGAAGGAGGGTTCTATTTATAGTAAACCAAAGGACATGTTGAAATCATTTCAAAAGCCACCAATGAAATAAATTTCAAAAGTCATGTCCAAATTCCTTCCTTTTATTTATTTATTTATTTAATTGTTTACCAACTTGTGTGTCTTGATTTTTAATTTTTAAAAACCAAAAGACACCAACATTTACTTAGTTAGCACTACCTTCGACACGGTCGAGGCAACCCTACTGGGGTAGGAAGAGGGAGTCTTTGAAGGTCCCAAAGCCATTATTGCGGTCTTAAATGAGACCGACCACGCTTTTGGTCTTCGACGATTACACAATGAAGTTTAAAGAAAATGCGATCCGACCACTTCAACCGTTACCACAGATCAATTCGTATTATTTTACACGCAACTTAGATGATGGTTACTAGGTGTCAACAAAGTCACCATCAGTTTATAGATTGAAAAAGAAAAAAAAATATTTGACAAATATTTAGAGTACTATTTGATTAAAACTTTAAAGTGATTTCGTAATTTCATACTTGTAAAATTTTCTGTTACTACTAGTGTATGCAATTATTTGACATTTAATATTAATAATAATTAATAATATACTTTTTTAGTTTAAAATTTCTCTCATACGATTAATGATCCGACCGGATCAATTCTAAAATAGGCAGATTCTCGTATCTCCCTGACTCCCTCTTTTCAATTTTCAGAACATTTTAAACAATAGAGCAATTACAAGGGCGTGGAGCATGTGGAGTGTGGGTGGATTTTTGGGCGACGTGAGTTCTGGCAATCGATCATGGATAATAACACTATAATTTTTATTGTGAACCCAAAATTCATGGGTGTAGTATTAATACCTAACAAGTTCACTACTTCCTGGTGATAATCTCAATCATACATCAAAAGAGAGGTGCTGCAAAGGACAATATTGGAATTCTACGACATGCTTCGACGCTTGGAGAGACAGGATCGAACGGGTTGTCATAAAACATTGAACGGTTTAAGATTAGGACAGTTCGATCGGGAGGTAACGTAAGATAGCGGACAAAAACTTGATGCCTTGTTGTTTGGATCTAATTTTTAATTTGTATGTCGCGTCTTAATAAGCAATAGACACGTCATTATTTCCATTTACTTTATTCTCTTTGTTTTTTAATTGAAAAAAATGGAATTTCTTTCTTTTATTTATTGGTTCGCACGTTTTCTTTTAATTTTTTGCATCTCTATTATTGAGATATACTTACTTATCCAAATAATACTGAGATATATTTAAAAGTTGGCATTTTTGATAGTGTCTTCCTTATGTTGAAGGCGAGATTCCTCCAAAATAATCAAATATATCGTCATTTGGATCTCAAAAAATGTTCAATTTTAGTTAATCAACAATCAACGTCAAAACGTAGCATCGCAACGACAAATTATCTCAATCATATTTGGGCTCCTTGGTGGGGAATTTGGATCGAGCTTTTATGAGGTCCATGGGTAGCTCTAAGCATGCCCCCATGAATTCGAGGGCCCAGTATCCACAGCCCAACACTTTGCTAAACATTTTATATCGTCAGCCAGTCCTCATGGTACTTGTAATCACCAAGCACGACAGACATATTTGGGCTCCTAGATGGGAAATCCGTCCAAGCTTTTACCGGTGTCCAGTACCATGATTCTCACTAAGCATGCCGACCAAGACTTTGAGGCCTATCATTCACGGCCCAATCACTTGATAATTTGGGTCGAAAACTCACTCAATTTTTTTTTAATATGTAAAACTCACACACCTAACTAACTAATTTATATTCTTTGTGGTTGGATTTCAAACGATACCACATTTACCATTACCAATATTGTAATACTGTTGCACAGATGACTTGAATGTCTATTGCCGTCGTTTCAAAGGTGACACCTGCAAATTACATCTGTTGTGAACCCTCATTTTCTGCCAACGAAATGCATCAACGGAGATAATTTTTAAAAGGACAGTAATTAGCTAGAACATAAAATCATAATTTTCTACTAGGTGACGATATATTTTTTGTTACAAAGTTCCCGCAAGAGTATGTACCTAGCAAAGCTAGCTCAACCTGGCATTATAAAATCATTTTAGTAGCTAAGTAAGCTGGCTGGAAGTATTAAATACTAAACTATCATATACTCTAGTCTATCCTACTGTCATGACTACAATCATTTTAGCTTAGATCTTGATGGCGAACTTGTTGAAATATTTTATATAGGTTGTGTTATATTGTCAATCTATTTATGAATGAAAATACTTAATAAAATTGCTATGATCTACTTTAAAAAAATTGCAATGAGATGAGAATTTAAGGTGCTTTCTTGTTGATTGTATATGAATTGTTGGTCGGGTTATTAAATAAATTCGTACCTCGGGTTTTGAAATTGCAAGGATTTTGTATTAAACACAACAATTTCATAAACAACCAAGAAAAAACATGTTTTCAAATGAAACAATAATTTTTGTTAAGTTTATAAGGAATATAAGCAAAAATATTTTTATAATTTATTTTTTAATGAAATGACTTGCTTATTTATTTTCAACTTAGAATATGAGTAAGAGATTTTAAATAGTTTTATTAAACAATTAGGGTGAGTTGGCTAACAAGTGAACGACCCCTAGAAGAACGCAGTTATGCAAACATACCCCAAAAAACCACAGATGGGAGATACAGAAAGTGGTAGAAGGAACAACGGTGTTAATAAATTTATATCTAAAAGAATATGAAGATACTTGTTGCTGATTGACAATTTCGTCATCAAAAAAATAAATAAATCACTAACCTGAAAAAATTAAATCAAAGCATAACACTTATTTGTAGGGAATCCTACAACCGAATTCCCTAGAATGCGCTCAAGAGCAAATCCAAAACAATAAACCCAATAGCGGTGGAGGCCAAAACAATAACAATAAGGGAAAGGCAAGAGAAGAGACTCACAATTTGGTAACCTGATTCGATCAACGATCTACGTCTGGGAACGTACCAAGTCAGGAGGAGAGATTCATTAGATGGAGCTTAAGCTCTTTACAATGAAGCTAGAACTCAATGGAGGTAACAACTACTCAGTAAGGAGAGTTTTACAAAGTATATATAGAGGCAAGCAAAACACTAGGTTTTGGGTCGGCCAGGGACGTTCTTGTCCATGAAAAATCTCCAATC
The DNA here is from genome assembly GCA_012979155.1 of Hypericum perforatum. NCBI lineage: Eukaryota > Viridiplantae > Streptophyta > Magnoliopsida > Malpighiales > Hypericaceae > Hypericum > Hypericum perforatum. The sequence continues at coordinate 405,346 of SOPF01028102.1, read as the reverse complement.
CCACTACCCCCAGCGACCGCTAAGTCCGAGGCCCTGTTTCTGCTAGGTCCGAGGCCCTGTTCCTTCTACAGAAAGTGGTAGAAGGAACAACGGTGTTAATAAATTTATATCTAAAAGAATATGAAGATACTTGTTGCTGATTGACAATTTCGTCATCAAAAAAATAAATAAATCACTAACCTGAAAAAATTAAATCAAAGCATAACACTTATTTGTAGGGAATCCTACAACCGAATTCCCTAGAATGCGCTCACGAGCAAATCCAAAACAACAAACCCAACAGCGGTGGAGGCCAAAACAATAACAATAAGAGAAAGGCAAGAGAAAAGACTCACAATTTGGTAACCTGATTCGATCAACGATCTACGTCTGGGAACGTACCAAGTCAGGAGGAGAGATTCATTAGATGGAGCTTAAGCTCTTTACAATGAATCTAGAACTCAATGGAGGTAACAACTACTCAGTAAGGAGAGTTTTACAAAGTATATATAGAGGCAAGCAAAACACTAGGTTTTGGGTCGGCCAGGGACGTTCTTGTCCATGAAAAATCTCCAATCCCACTACCCCCAGCGACCGCTAGGTCCGAGGCCCTGTTTCCCCCCCCCCCCCCCCCCCCCCAAGCTACCGCTGGGAACCTAGCGACCACTAGGTCTGAGCTGCTATTTTTTCCCAGCGATCGCTGGGAGGCCAGCGCCCGCTGGCCCTCTGATCTCAGCGTCTTCATCTTCGATCCTTCAAACATCGGGTACCGTTTTGGGTCAATCTCATAAACAGCAAATGAGTGTTACGAGCATCCCCGAATTTCCTCACTCGACCTCAGGCTCCATACCTCAACATTATTAAGCTAGAAATATAAACAAACAGTTTTGTTCTCATTTCGAACGAAATTATTTCACCTTGAAAAATGTCTAAAAATATAGTTGATTTCAACCACAAAAAATTAAATCAGGTTCGGGTCTAAAGTACTCAAGGTTAAGCTAATCGGTCCATAGAGTCAAGTCCATATAAGCGTCATTCTCCACGTAACCACACCAACTGAATCCTCTCTTCAAGGCCGGAGGCGTTAGTATCAGCCCTTCCGCCATTGAATCTATCAATTCTGGCATATTAAACACCTCGTCTTCATCTAGGACCAACCTCCAACTCGAACCCTGCACAGAATTAATACCAGTAGTATCTGCACTGGTGCAATTACTTCCCTTGTTGTGATCGTCGGCAGACAACTCCAACGCCGCAACCTGGATGTCCTTGATCGACGCGGACTTGGCCCGAGGCAGCGAATGCGCTGCCTCAGGAAAATTAAAGGACGCGGACTCTCCCTTGAGAGCCCACGCCGCCACGTCGTGAGCCCTAGCCGCCATCTCCGGACAAGGAAATGTCCCCAACCAGATGCGGCTCTTGGTGTGAGGCTGTCTCAGCTCGCACACCCACTTGCCGTTCCTCCTCCTGACACCCTTATAAACCGGGTGCCTTGTCTCCTGGAACTTCTTCCTCCCTGCCTTCCTCTTGTGTAGTTTCCCCTTCTGGTACGGAATTTCACAAGAAGGTGGTGGCGACTTGGGGCTTCGTGTTAGAACTATTAGAGACTGCGGGTTGTTGCTCGAAGGAGTCATAGTTAATTAAAATAGTAATTTGGAACATGAATTAGGTTTGTCGTGGGATTGATTGTTGGTGACTTAAGTAGGGGTTTGCAATTGTGGAGGTGGTGCATGGGAATGGCTAGGGTAGGAAAGATATTGGGCACGAGGAGGCAACAAGATTAATGTGAAAAACGTGTGGAAATGGGGATTTGTTAGTTCCCATGTGGAATTCTGGTCCCCTTGTGGCTTGTGACAGTAAACAGTATTATATTTTATGTTTCCTTTTGTAGTGACGTGGACTAAAGGCCTCTTCCGGTTCTCGAGTCTTACCACCCCGCTGACTTGTATTTCTCGTTGATGAGTAGTAAATTTATGATAATTTTACGTAATAAGAAATCAATATTATAAATTAACTATAATTCATAAGAATTAAGAAATTACAATTTTTAATTATATTTGTAAGATTTTCATTATTTAAACAATTCATAGGGGTCTATTTAAAAAAAACCAAAAAAATAAGAACTCGGAATTTTTTTGCAAAATAACTATATAAAAGCATTAAAATAAAAATAGCCCAAATAACTATACCCACCATTTAAAAATTAAATACTATATGTATTTAATGTCAATCGAAATAGACTAGGTACTGAAATTAACCTCAAATAACCGGGAACTGATTATAATTTTGGTAAAATTATCCTAAGGTATATAGTGTTTTGTCTAATCATTGATGAGGTAGCATGAAAAATTATATTGGCATTCTGTTTCATCTTGGATACCAAATTGATGTCACAATCACTTTTTTCTTTTTTTATTAAATGACGTTATTACCTTTTTTTCTCTACCTCTTCCATCTATTCATCTTCACTTAATAAAACTACCAACACTCATCTTTGAAAGTCATAATAAGAACGAGAAATGTGATCAACACAAAATGAAACAGATACAAACGATTAACGAAGAAGTTGTCATTGGAGTTTCAGCTAGATCTTTCAATCTTAGATACTATCATATTTACTTAGGTAAATATGTAAGTAATGATTACAATATGATTAGCTCAATCATTGGTTAAAATTTCTTATCGATTGATGACAGTAGGCATACAAAAAACTCTCGCATGTGGTATAATTATAAAATAGTTTCGTAGTACTGAGAATCCTTCAAGTTTGTTCCTGCGTCTCTTGTACAATATCAATTTTGATCACTACAACTTTGCAACGGAGAAGCAATGCTCTGATCTTGATGTCCTAATAAGCTCCAACAAGTTGGGCAATAGATATCAAATAGACCTAACTTAGCCATCAAAATTTTGAATCAATTAGGTGTGAGGTTTTTTTGGATAAATTTATTAACTAGAACCGAATTTTCATATAGAAGAGTTTGATCAATTCTTGTTAAACTTTCTCCTGAACCAAGTGACAATGGAGTTCAATGTGCTTCTTACATACATTAAAAATTAGATTTTCCACAATAAGGATAGCTGACTTATTATCATAATAGATCAAGACTGGTCTTGTAATTTCCATACACAAATTTGTTAGCAAATAACTTATCTATTCCACCTTGCAAGTTATGGTTGTGAGTACTCTTTACTTGGCTTCGACCATTAAATCCGATGACCTGACGTGCAATCTCCAGTCTGATGATCTCTTGTTATTTACCTACCTCGGTTAGGTTGAAAGAATAAGACGAGAGATCTTGAAATCTCGATGACGTATGTAGGATCGTAATCAATGGTTATTTTATTAAGCTGAAGGGACCGCATCAATGATTTGACCAAATATGAGGACTATATGATAACTGGCCGCTAACATAATTGTACTATTAGTGGAAGAATTTTGAGTTGAAAACTTATTTTATAAAAATTATTTTATTTATGTGAAAATACCTCATAACTTATATTGTACTCGATAGGAGTAGCCATAAAAAATAATGAAACCTACATATTTTTGTAAAATAGATTATGAAAACAAGTTTTCTACGTAGAATTTAGGGCGGTCTTATATTAGATCACCCGCAACAGGTACACTCTCCAATTGCTGATATTGCGGGATCGCATTAGTCTAAGGCAAGAAGTTTCGTGCACATGCGTAGGCTCCCGCCTGTCAATGGAGGACATTGTGCTCCCCCATTACGATGGTACTCTATCACGGTTGCTTTCTTCACGTAACTTTTATTTTCAATTTTTTTTAGAATTTTTTTCAGCATTTTTTTAAAATATTAAAAAAATATTTGTATCATTTTGCACTATCAATTTTAACAAATTATTTTAATATTTTTATAAAATTATTTGTATGCCATAATATAATTTATGTAGTTCTGATGAGGAAAAAAATTATATGACCACAAATCATTTCAAAATTCTATACATAGAAATTATTATCATTTTATTTTTCTTCACTAGTTCTTTTATAACTTCTCATCTTACTTTAATTATTCAAATCCTAGTTCAGATAATTTTTTGCTCAACTATTCGTTTCAAGTTGATGCCAAAGTTGATGTTGTTCGTTATTAGATTGTGAAGAAGAAAAAGATAATTTTGATAATCGTAATTAATTATATAATTTGTAATTATTTATAAAAAAAGTAATTTCATAGTTTATTATATAATTTTTAATCCCATTTATTATAATTCAAATTATTTATAAGTAATTTAGAATTTTGCAAAAATTTTTTGTTTGGAATTAATTTTAATATTTTTAAATTCGTTCAAAATAATATCCAAATTTTATATAATTAATTATATTTTAATAAATAAAGAAAATTGACATAGAACTATTGTAGTATAGAGAAAAATTGAGTTGAGGAGTAAGAATTAACGTAAACAAGAAAGAAAAAGCAAAATAGGAAGGACTGATGTAGATGGTCTTAGAGTCAGAAGCATAACACAGACACATGTCCAGAAAGTTCCCAAACATGAAAGGACGGTGCCTTGGGGTCAACAGGATGACGGTATTTCACTTCTCGGCGGAAAATTGATATATTACTGACTTTTTAAGAAATTTCAGAAAAGAGGAGATGGAAATTTTTATTTTAGAACTTTATCGTTTAACATCTATACACATTTATATCATGTTGTTAAGAAGACAAGTGTATATCCTTAAAAATGAAGAAAACTGAACCTCGTCAATGTGATTGAACTTTTTTGAAAGGTAATAATATAGTGGCTATAGAAATTGGGCTGTTTTCTTTTTCTTAGGAGCACAAAAATTCCAAATCAGTCTATATTCTACAATATTTTTTTAAAAAAAAAGAGTATATTCTATGTTGTACGGGAAAAGATCAATTACTCTAAAGCCATTGGGAATAGAAAATCAGGACCTAATGTGTTCCTAGAGTCATACTGACATTGGAATGCACTGGATCGGCAAAAAAAAACTAATTTTAAAGATACCAGTTTTCATTTTTTCAATAATTTATTTTTTTCTCATAAGATATATGAAACCAAAATTTGAATGATTTGAATAAAAAAATTGAGAAACTCCTAATTATATATATATGAACATGAATGTAAGCATCCAATAATATATATGTTGCGGAACGATTATTGTACCTAAACAACATTGACCAAGAAAAACATTTTTATTAGAAAGGTTTTGGAAATATTAGGTATCGAGGTAGTAAGCTTCAAAATTACAAAGAGCAGTAGTGTGAAAAATCGTTAACAGAATAAATTAGTTTTTTCTGCCCGGAATGAAATGAAACTAGTCAAGCCTCAAACTTTAGACTTTTAGTTCAAAAGGCAAGTTGTGTGACACTTTTATGTTGGCGACCTTTGAAGATTTTGATTGATCAAGGAGAATGAAAGATGTGAAAAGGACGAGGGGCACGTTGTTTACTAACATAAATTTTTCTCAACTTTTATATTCAAAATTAAATATTCTCAAATTAAATTTAAAATATATTTTTTAATAAAATCTTTAAATTTCATAGATCATTTACTTAATATCTTTTAAAATTAATTTAAATCTCTTAACACTTTTACATCCTTCTATGTTCTATCTAGAATGCACAAGGTCGATTTCATCATTTGTTTTGGTCCCAATATGGGGCACTACCTGCTATTGCTCACTTTTCACGTGTCGCTAAGTTAAGCAGTTGGCCTTTATTTATTATTAACCTGTCACGCATTTCAAGTTGTCGGATGATCGGATTCACACAATTGATCTCAATCATCAAAATAGAATATGAAATAGGAGATAATTTGACAACTTAAATTATTTCTGTGTACATAATTTGACAACTCGAATCACGTATATATGTATACACACCCCAACAAAAAAATTACTGTAACTTTTTTGTTCGAGTGCTCATCTTTTAACTAGAAAAAAGTAAATACTCCGTAATTGTTCGCAACGAAAATGGATACAAGTTACTTGAAATTGACCGATTAACACTTGGTTTTCCAATTAGAGTACATTTATCGTGACCGATTACATCTTATTACATCTTCGTCAGCACAAATATACTACATTATACTATTTTATGGGTGCCACATCATCTTCTTAATTTACAATATTTATAAAGTGAGAAAACTATCGGAACCGTCCAATTTTAAGGTGATGAACTGCTAAACTTTTTGTATGTGTAAACACCTGATTTCAGACTAAAGTAATCGAGTCAAAAACAGATTTTAAGAAAATATATTTCGAATGTCGAGATACTTCCCCTGGACTGGCCCAATCTCAAACATTTGGAAGTGGGTTTGGCAACAGCCCAATTAACTGTCATGCCTGGTCTCTCTGAGGTTAGGGGCCCATTTGAGTCCTGAAAAAGTTGTTCGTTTCGAATTCTAAATTTACAACGAAATTATGATTCATCCATTTACAAGGTTCGAACTGGGTTTCTTTAATGAAAATTCATGTTCTTTCTCACTATAGTCAACTGATATTGGTATGCATAATGTGTCTTTTGATCCATAGTGTTGGTTTTCATGCATAATTAACATATAATTACACAATTAAACCTAGCTTAATCAATCGCATAATTAAGCTAATAAACGAGACTTACTTGTTGAAGCGCAGTTCCGTGAAGATCCGCAACGTTGTTGGTGAGTTGCCGGTTGAAGTCCGATCACGAACGAATCGAATCGGAGCCCGGATTCCATGATTGGACCTATGCGTATATCTACGAAAATGCGAGTGACTAAAACGCAATTTTCATCTCTGAGTGAGTTAAAAGTGACAAAAGTCATTTGGTCCCCCAGACTTCTCCTTTTATAGGCTTTAAACCGCCTATTCCAAGGAGGTGGGTGGGCCCACATGCACAAATTCACCTACTACTTAGGTGGATTTGTCTTCTCTTTTGAAGATGTGGGCCAAATCCAACACATAGAAATCCCATTGTGTTTCATTGTCCGCAATTTGATCTGCCACATTCTACTTGGGAGTAAGAGGTGGTTCTCTGATGCAATTTTCGAACTCGAAATTTATCTGAAGAATCCAGTGATATCGAATAGAGGATGCATGTTTGGAATAAATACACGTTTTATTCCATGATGGTTTCATGTACAAGATACCATACAACTACAATCTAATGCAGATCCATCTTCAGACAAGGATCACCCTTCTAATTAGCCTATCCGTTCCCCAACTGCAAGTTAGATTCCCATCCCAACTCTAAATTAATATAAGCTTAGAAAAAAAGAATTGGAATTGAGACAAGCTAGAGCAAAATTAATCTCAGATCACATCACTTCTTCAAAACTGCAGCTCCTCTGCTAATTCTTCCATTAAATATCCGAAGACACCGAGTTCAATCTGCAGAACCATCTCGTCCACCTCCTCCCTGCACCTTTTCCACTGATCTTGGTCCCCCTTAAAGTCCATTTCCACCATCATGTCAATTGTGTTACACTCGACGTCTTTCCACGACTCGAACCTCTTGCATACCCTCTTACTCATCAGTTCCCCATTTGCATAGAAACCCTCATCCCTCTCCTCCTCGTCAATCACGTCGGATACCAATCTTTTCATATCTCTCGGAACATTCCTCACTCGAAGCTCTTCCATGATGAACACATCAATGTTCTCCTCTGCATCGGTTGACGCCGATCCTCCTTCTCTGCATTCTGCTTCTTCCTCCGAGCCAGAAACATCGTAATCATCACAATGATGATCATCGTTGTCCATCATTCTCTTCTCGAGTTCAACAGGATCAAGGCCGGCCAACTTCTCAAATTTTCGAAGCTTTCTCAGCAACTGCTTCTTTGCTCCTGCAATAGGAATTGGTAACAATTAATGTCAACATCAGTACTTAAATATCAGCTTCTTCAAAGATAAACATTACAGGTTTTAGCCATAAGATAACGAATAGATCCTAGTTGCTATTTTAAGCCAGGAATTTACTAAAAACTAAAAGGGATATACCAAAATTAATCTGTTTTCGGGCAACAGTATAATGACAAGTTATTAACTAATTTTATCTTCCATTTCAGTGTTTTTTTTTCCTATCCAGCTTCACATACAACATTTCTGCAGATTAGGTACATAATTTTGAAGTGTACCTGTTTTACGAGGAACAGATTTTAATATAATCAACGTCAAATTTACGATCAACTGCACTCGTTGAATACGTCCCAAAACTAAACATGCTACACCAAAGCCTACAGTACTAAATGAAATCCATGACACGTCCGTGCATTTTTTTTTAAAGAACATATAAGTTAGGGCAATGAATTTTTATGGGCCGTAACATAAATGGGATTCACAAATTTCTAAGTTCCACTGGCATTTCTCAAAGGATTATGAACATTTAATGGCCTCAGACCACCGATCTCTACCATTCGAATTTGATTTTTTTTTAATCATATATCGAAAAAAAATTAAAATAATTTAGGTTATCACGAGAATTTTTCTCCATTGTAATATAAGTTCAATACCAATGCACCTAAACAATAATCAGAGATCATATAATTCAAGCATGATCTTACTTGATGTGCGACCCTATTACACGAGACGAATTACCCAAATCGATAAAAACATAAAAAAACTTTAATTACGTTACACCACATATGTATTTAGGTTATGACACAATATTTAGGTTGGATTCTACGATTATGTCTTTAAATTATACATATTGTGATAATAAAAGTATTCACAATAACACGAGACAAAGATGAGGGGCACGTGTAAGGTGGATGCAATCTAATACAAGTTGGAAAGAAAAAGACATCACAAGAAACATAGAAAGGAACAAGATTTAATAAAACGGAAGGTACTTTTTTGGGAGTTGGGACGACATGTTTGATATAATTAGCCAAACGATATCTGGCATAATGATACAACTTAGGAGCATTAACCGGGATTAAAGTTAAATCCGTAACAAGATGTAATTAGTAAAACTTACTCTGTACGATAGCGTAGCTGCACTCGAGATCAAAGCCGTCGGCCGTCTGATCATCATGACAGGGTCCATCTTCTTCATGATCATCCTCAAACGGTGGGTCCAATACCGAAACTGGGCTGCACTGTTCTTTGTCCTCCTCCGCGTCCTTCTCCTCTTCGTATTTTTCTCGCTGTACTTGGAATTTCAATGTTCCACCTACGTCCTTATGCTCATGATCCTGTAATTAATAATAATTAGCCCCACAACTAGGTTGATTAGGGCATTATTGGTAATCACATTGACTCGCAAAAAATGTTCGAGCTTGTCAGAATACAGTACTCTAAATTATTTATAAAGAGAATTTCGTAATCTGCCGGGCTCAAACATATATACTTATTGGTCTAATAATTATCTGAATCGTTATTTATATACTACTACGCTAATTAATCCATATTCAATTAGAAAAATCACTTCCAAGTTCCAACAAAGAATAATTGGCTAATTTGTTTATTGGTTTCTTGACTTTTCTCCCGGAATATTGAAGAAAACTAGAGCCGAATATGGCAACATACTTAAATGGGTTTGTCGGCTTTCGCCTTGATTTGATCTCTACAGAAAAGAACAAAAATGGTTCTGTCCATTTTTTCGATTATTGGAAAATGGTTTTCCCAGACAAAGATCTTTAAATTAAAGATTTCTATGTCAGAGTCAGGATCGAAAAGTACATATTCATGACTCGTAGATACAACCAGTGGCCATTGAGAAAAATTAATAATACCGAATTCCCGGATATAACCTCATACTAGTGGCCAATACAACTCCAAGGGTTATATCTGTCATTTCCGGTCGACATTCCGGCCAAAATTTTACAGAAACAAGATTGCGGTTGCCGACAATTGAAGTCAAATCAACACCACGGGAATCTTAAATCTAAAGTTAAAGTAACCCTAATATTCACCGATTAATTGATTTCAAGCCATAGAAATTTCGACTTCATATAAAAGTGAAAACATAAATTGAGTCCGATTTTAAATTTATATTGAGAAAGTTCAAATCCAGCTAAATTTACCAATTCACCTAAATATCATAGAAAAAGCCAAAAATTACCACAAAAAATAATTTAATAAGACAGAAAAAATGAAACATATTTGACAAAAATAAAACTTGGTGATAACTATTTTCTGAAAAATATATTAAGGGAACGAACCTCGGTTTTCCGGCGAGACGGTGAGGTGGCCGGAGAGGAGAACTCCGGCGTGCGGCTTCCCGGCGAAGGGGGGCTCGTCGAGAGCGCGAAATGAAATGGGCTTTCACAGAATCGGCCGTCATTATTTTCCTCCTCCTCCTCCTCCTCCTCCCGGTCGTCGGAGTCGCTGCTGCTGCTACTTGTGAAGCAGTCCAAGTCCTTCTCCTCGCTACTTCCCGACCAGACGGTGCTCGTTCTCCGGCCAGTACGAGCACAGAAAGGCCGAGGACTGGTCAATGGAGTGCTACTTTCAATGACTCCCTTCACATTCTTGTTGTTCTTTAGGGTCAGTCTCTTGAGCAGCGACCCGAATAGCCCGAACCGGGCCGGAGCGCCCGGCTTGGGTTTGGAAGCATTTGCGGACTGCTTCTGGATCCTCAGCGCCGCTTCCAATAGGAGAGACGCTGTCTTGGGCGGAATGTGGATGCACGGGCTCTTCTTGCGAGCCGGGGAACGGAGGTCAAGAAAAGCCGCCGGTGACTTCCTCGGGTCAGCCGGCGAGCTGGTGAGTGCAAAGAAGCACGTGTTTTTGCAAGTAAAGCCCGAGGGGGAGGTTGAGGAGGAGATCGGGTTGCGTTTCTTTAGCTGTATAGGGTAGGGTTTCGTTATCGGTTTCTGGGTTTTCCCGATGAGCTGGAAACTTTTATCTTGGATGTGGTTCTTGAGGTGGAATGGCTCTTGGTCCTCTTGCAAGAGTTCGTGTAGTAACTGCTTTTTCTGGGACATGTTTGTTATTGTCTTCTAATTTAATTGTAATGTTGTAGATAGAGATTGATGGGTTTCGAGCAGCTGAAGGATCATCAATGGAGGATAGATATATATAGAGAGCTAATAGTTTTTTTTTCCTGGAGAAGTTTGAAAGTTGTGGGAGTGAAGTGTGGAAGGAAGGTTTTGGAAGAAGGGAGAGAGATGGGTATTATAGTGCAAATTATAGGCAGCTTGGATGGGTCAGCGACAAAGAGGAAAGAATGAGGAGACTTCGTGATTTAAATCTCGATTTACTTATTCGATGCTAAATGAATTGTTTAATATGAGTGCCAAAAATACTATGATATTTTTGGCTTTATCAAATTTTGTTGTCGGAAGATGTTTAATCAATAATTCTTCAAACAATCTTTTTTACAAATAGTATTAAACATATTTATATGGAACATGATTAAAATATAACTATTAATTGATGTTTTTATTGTCCGTAAGCATGATAATATGTTTTAATCAATATGGCAAAGGCTACGCGGCTAAATTGGGTACACTGAGGGGTGCCTTTCTGTTTTTGAGGAGCAGCTTTGTGATCCAGTCTCTCTGTTCTTCTTCAATGGTGATAAACAGTTGCCAAGACGTGGATTTTGTTCATGATTGCTATCTCCCTCTGAATTTCTCCATAAATAGGTTGGAATGAAGTTAATAGCCTCAGAAATATATTGTTTAGTTTTCTTAAAATAAAATAAATCAAAAATAGTAAATATGCTTTAAACTTACTTTCAATGTAGGAATAACAAAAATATTCAGAAAGAATTATATAATATTTAAACATTATAATTTTTTATTTTTAGTCTAATTGTAAAACAAAAATTAATATTTACAATCCCTATGGACCATATTATAACTTCATATAGTTTTTTGGAGACTCTATTTCACGTTAAATAAAACCTTGTGATTTCAACCCACTAAAACTTTTGATTATTTCATGGTATTTTTTACTATGGATAAAAAACATTCCTTCCAAACTACGTAATATTAATCTTTTTCTTAAGATGACTGGTTCCTAACTAGGTAATATTAATCTTTTTCTTAAGATGACTGGTTCCTAACGAATATTATACAGATTAATTCAAGTTAAACTCACTTGTATTCATTAAACTCAAACTTATAACTTTAAGTGCACTAGTACCACATGATATTAATCGATGTAATAGAAAACCAATGGACATAGTCTTTCAAAAGGAGGGACCCGAATGTTTTATTTCAAATGATCTCAAAATGGTTTTGTGGGGCTAAAGTAAAAAACTGGGAAGTCCTCTTCTTCTTATTTTTAAGCTGTAGCGTTACAGTTTTTATGGCGAATTCTGGTTTGCCCGTACCTGAGTCACAGGATTGGCAGGGACACCGCTGATGGGCTGGAACATAGCTATTGTTCTTTTGTTTTGCTTCTTTAAGCTTCACAAACTTCCCGAGCAGTTTAAATCATTGGAATGGTGGCTAGCCTTGTTACCATTAGCTTTTGTTGCTCGATATTTCTTTTTCTTCGTGCAGATTTTGAATATTTCTAGCTAGATTCTATGGCCCATTTAAATTCTGTACAAATTATTGAATTGGGTACATCTAAATTATAGAGCCAAACTTACCTATACATGTTACTTTATCGTTCGTGTTCTGTACTTGCTTCTTTTTTCAAAATAACAATTGCATGATCAAATTTTCTGATGAAAATTTGCTTTTACAATTTCGGATTATTAATGATGATATATATGAGTCAACAAGAAATCGGGAGAGATAACGATTTTTTATAATTGAATGAACATATTTTTTCCCTTTTTATTTCAACACCTGGAGGCTAGGATATTTTGAAAACGGAACAAATAAATTTTACCCCTAAAAATAAATTTATAATTTAGCATCAACCGAAATAGTAATTGTGGTTCCGAGTCATGATCGTCCGGTTTCCATTCATGATTTTGGTCAAGGTTATTTGTCAACCTCTATCATTAGCCATCACAAACATAGCGTTTTGACTGTTTATAGCAATATAAAATTTTTACAATTTGTCCACATCACAGCACACGTGGACCGGAAGATTAAATGGTGTATCATGAATGCAGTCAAAATTTTACATAGTTCATCGTGACAATTACTTGATATACTTAATACTTTGTCATTCTTAATTATTATTAGGCTTTCTATATAGTTTATTTTACCTCTGACAAATTTTAGTAAGATAATAATAGTTCAAATATTATCAGAAAACCTAATAAAATTACTCTAGGAATCGGAAACTTTATTTACCCGAATTAACCTACTGTTGATTTTACCTTTTTATAAATATCGAAGGACAGAAGTAAATTCTACCAAAAAAAAAGGCAGAAGTAAAAAAGGCGTGAAACAGGATAGAAGAATGCGCTCCCACCCACTAAAAAAGGCAAGAAAAACAGCTTTGAATCCATCATTACAAGGTCTTTCCACTTTTTCGTGAAAGAGTTCAGACGAACTAGGCGACAAAATCAGTCTCCACCATACTGCAAGAGATCGGTTCCTTTTAAGTGTTTTAGTAAAGGTAAACTTTGTATTAACCGAAAAAATTATGTACATAATTACAATCATTAAAAATTGAAACACTTAAGTACCTTACTGATTCCAAATACAAAATTAAGACTTGTTGCTAGGGAGTGAATAGGATGGTGCCTCTATAAAGTTGGTAGAACTATAAGAACAAAAATATTATATTATTACTTGCTAAATGATACCAACATTATTGGTTACATGGTATGACTATTCACAACATGGTATCAGTATAGTAGTATATGTATGATTTAACATTTTCCAATAATGATTATTTATTAGTACTTGTTTGCATTTTGCACACCGCACATTTTATATTAATTGTTCGGTACTATCGTGTACTCAATTAGATTTGGCCACTAGGTTAAGAGTTAACTTCTATAAAGTAATAAATTCTATCTTGAACAATTAAGTTGTAAAATCTCTTTAAAAATGTTAAGTATTAAATTATTATTCAAAAGAGATTTCAGCTCACGTGTGAAATAGTTAAAAAAAACAAATGAATATACTTTCTACTCAAGAAAATAGGCACATGATTTTGTAAGGTAAATATTATTTCATGAAATTTGTAGGCCCTTTGTGCTGTTGGTTTACTTGCCTTTTAGCAAATGGAACGATTTATTAATAAAATTAAGGGTATGCCTAGCTCACCCAATCAAGACTGACTAAATTAATTAATTTTTCTATATATATCACGTTATACGTTTGCTACGAGAATTTAAAAAAGATATCAATTTGCTATGTTTTTGGTCCCTTGCATATATTGTCGTCTTACCAATTATCTATTAATTATATGAAGCAATTATTATGTTAATTGCTACCTATAATTAGTTCCAAAGTTTTTGCTCGATTTCAAAAGTACCCCTAGTAGCATCCACGGGCTATATATTCCCATATAATAGGGATGGTTCTTTTGTTTTACATCCGATGGGCAACAGAAGGGAAACCCCGAAATCGTTGACGTTCCGACAAACCCACACACGACAAATTTGAAAGACGAAATCGTAAATAATTAGTGATTCCACGTGGGGAGACGTGGCGTCCTTGGAGAGAGGGTGGTCAAAGATTTCAAGTTGGAATTACGCAAATAAAGTAGTGATAAAATTTTGATTATAGTAATTTTAATATCATTCGAGATTTCAGGAAATTGTGTCCAAGGTAAAAATATATTTTATGTTTCATAATATTTATCATAATCAAAACTTAAAGACAATAAATATGTGATTTTTTCACACTTTTAAACCAACTCAAAGCTTAAAAATTTCCAATGCAAGAATCTCGTCACTATGCTCTTCATAGGTCTAGTTTTCGGGATCAGATTTGGTGCTGGACCCGCGTGTCCAGCACCATGCTGGACACGCGGATTCGATGGTGTAAACACGCTGATTCGATGGTTATTTTTTTGATTCGATGGTTTGTATGTATATCTGATTCGATGGTATAGTGTGTTGTAATTCGATGGTACGGTATGCTTAATTCAGTGGTATAAAATGTCTCATTCAATGGTTTGACATCCAATTCAATTATTTGTATATTGTGATTCGATATTTTATATATTCTGATTCGATGGTACGGTATGCATGATTCGATGGTATAAAATGTATGATTCAATGGTTCGATGGTATGGTATGGTATGCATACCATACCATCGAATCTCAATATGCAAACCATTGAATCAAACATTTTATACCATCGAATCATGCATACCGTACCATCGAATCACAATATATAAACCATTGTATCATATATTTTTTTATTGTTTCCTTCAAAAAAAAGATATTTTATATTGTTGAATCATGCATACCATACCATCGAATCTCAATATACAAACCATTGAATCAGACATTTTATACCATCGAATCATGCATACCATATCATCGAATCAGAATATATAAAATATCGAATCACAATATACAAACAATTGAATCGGATGTCAAACCATCGAATGAGACATTTTATACCACCGAATTACAACACACCATACCATCGAATTATAACACACCATACCATCGAATCAGACATACATACAAACCATCGAATCAAAAAAACAACCATCGAATCCAGGTGTTTAGACCACCGAATTCGCGTGTCCAGCATGGTGCTGGACATTTAAAGTCCAGCACCATATCCAAATCCCTAATTTTCGTCATAACAACTCTGATATCATATTATAAATTTATATATATTATCTGAAATATTAAGAAAATAATTAATTAAATTGTTTATATGTATAATACAACTCAACCCACTTGTAACTTCTAATTTCTAACATGAGATTATTTACAACAAACCATTGTTCAATGGAGTGCCATTTCGATAAAAATTAACATGGCTAAGAATTTGTCTCCAAAAACAACAAACTCTCTGGTACCACGATAAAATTTTCTCTACCTATAGTTTATATCGTCGTGTATGATCTAAAATACTAAAATAAAGTTAGATATATAATATTTTTAAGGGTAAATTATTCTGAGGCTCCTGAGTTTTGTACGTTTTTGTGGTAGGGCCCCTGTATAATTTGAATTAGATATAGGGCCCCTAATTTATAATGAAATATTGGTAAGAGGTCCCTGGATGATACAGGATGATGTCAGCACTCTTTTTTTAATTTTTTGTCATAAAAATGACCATTTTACCCTTGGACCAAAAAATAAAAATAACCATCTTCATTCATCCTCAAGAACAATCGACAAATGCCAAACAAAAAACCTAGATCTAAGAAATCATGGATAAGTCTTCATACAATAGATTATTCACATATCCGACCGACGTAGGGACTCCGGCGATTCGTCTCTCTATTTTGTAACCACAGATAGTCGGTACGTGATACGTCATCGAAGAGCTGGAGATTGGATCCACAGTTGTTGACTTTTGATCGTAAATGAGGAGAACTCAGACTCGTACAAGCTTAGCAGCCTTAACGACGGGGTTATCCTATACGATGGCCTCTCGGTCAGTAGTCTTGAAATCGAAGCTACAATCGTGGTGGTCGGAGTACCGGTGCTCCGAGAAAAATAGCTCCCTGCAACAACACGGGAACCCTGTGAGTCTGACCCTTCTCTTGCAGTCGGAGCACCTCTTCACCTCCTACTTTGTCTCAGACACCTTCGCCTCCTCCCGATCTCGCCTCTTCCTCGAAATTGGCGGTGGATCCTACAAAGAAACTGTACCGGGGTGGATCTCTCCACGGCCTCGACTTTATAAGAGGTGGTAATAGTCACAGTGGTGGAGGTGACGCACGAGGTAATGGCTTCTTTGACCTTAAACTCGGTCTCTTCTTTCTCCATCTTCTGAGCTTGAAGAGGAAGCTAGAGGTTGCTTTCAAAGATGAAATCGCAAGTCTCGTGCCCCTACACCCAGCCCAACAAGGAGGAGTGGCAGCAGATGAGGGCATTCGACAACGGATCTGGTGGCCATTGATGGGGGCAAGGATCTCTAGATTCGGAGGCCAGCAGATCCGATTAGGATTTCGATTAGCTATTCGATTTTGATGTTATTGCTTGTTTGGTGTTGATTTTTAATTTTCTGGATGTAATAATTTCCTATTTTTCTGTGTTGATTTTTGAGTTTGAAGATGAAGATTTTTTATAATTTTTTGTTTGAGGGTATTTTGGTCATTTTGATGAAAAAAATCAAAAAATTGAATGGTGACATCAGCGAGGGACCTAATACCAATATTTTGTTTAAAAGCAGGGGCCCTATATCTAATTCAAATGATACAGGGGCCCTACTACAAATTCGTACAAAACTCAGGGGCCTGAGGATAATTTACCCTATTTTTAAACAAACCTAATAGTTTTATATCAAATTAAGTATTTAAATTTTAATTATGGATGAGTTCATTTAGTACTACTTGATTTCACACTTTTGGTACGGGGTAACATTTAGTTTTAAATTAGTATTTAAGTACCTTGTAGTTGACATTAAATTATCAAGACATGTTCAAACGAGTTATCCGTCAAAATTTGACCAAAATAACATTGTTTCTCGACGACGTGGAAAACACGTGTGAGGTACGTGGCATTGGATTTTCTAAGACAAAGTTTATGTGGACAGTAATAAATTACACATTCAATCTTGATCTTGTTTATACTATTTTGAATTCTCTTTTAAATAATATTTTAAATCTAATATCAACCTTCTCTATATTCTTCTTTCTCTTAAAAACCACGCCCGACTTCTCTCTCTCTCTCTCTTCTTCTTCTTCTTTCCACAACTTCGATGACCGGCAAAAGATGCATAATACGACAATCTCCATTCTAATCGAACACTACAAGAATGCCAAATAGTTTTGATAGGTAAATGTCCAGATACTAACCTAGCCCCGGACCCACCTCTTTGGCGACTACCGCTACTCCCTTATCTCCTCCTTATGGCCATATCCGAGTGGGCCCTATTCCCTTATGTCAATCCACCTATTCTGCTCTGTTGAGACCTCCCAGCAAAACCTTTACAATGTCATAATTAGGGCCCATGCCACCCAGTTTGGGACTAGATCATTCGACAACATCTACTTAGCGCTGTATAAGTTGATGATTTCGAATGGGACTGGTCTGGATATGACAATGATCCCTTTCGTGATAAAGAGGGGCGAGGGCGAGGGGACTGAGGTGTGTTCACGGGCAAACAATTAAGTTTGGGATTGGTGGGGATGTATTTTTGGATAACTCCATGGTTGGGTTTTACTCAGTTTTGGGTTTGGTAGACTATGAGATGAAGATGTTCGATGAAATATCTAAGAGGGATGTTGTACAAGAGGATGGACGAGAGGAGTGTCGTTTCATGTAGTTTTTCACTGTCCTCCTCAACTTTGACTTAACACATTAGTGATACGTGTCCAAGACACATGTTCTCCACATCGGTCAAATTTTGACGGACAACTCATATGGACCTTTCCTGATAATTTGAAGTCAACTACATGATATTGAAAATATCAATTTGAAATCACAGGGTGTCTCGTGCAAAAATAGTAAAATTATATGGTACTAAAATTACACAACGACGATATTTAGAACATTCCTCCTCTCTCTTCTGTAATGCTAACTCTATTGAACGAACATCGTCTTTTGCTTTATAAAGATTGACTTGTAGTTCATGAACATATCGCACAAGCATTTTACATGTAGAGGATCTACCCATTCGAAGAAGTTGCATCTTTTCTTGCCATACTTGTTATATTCACCACAACCAAAGAAGCATCTACCCACATTTTGATCGGTTCTTGACATTTGCATAATAAATGGAATACCACATTCACAAACTTTCACTTTCAAATTCCAAAATTCTATTGAGCCTGAACTTATGTCCCTAGCTTCGCTTTGTTTTGTTCTTGGATGAAATCGGCCCAGAAACTTCGACCTAGCTGAGCTAAACTTTAACGCAAGACGAATGTGGAGCTTGAACCCTGAATCTCAGCTCCACCAAAATAAGGATGTTGACCTTGCTTAGCTTACCTCAGAGTCACCAAAAGAAGGATCTAGAGCTTGCTTCGTTGACCTCGGATGTGGACCTTGCTTGCTTGTCATGACCTGTGAAGATGGGAGAGGAGAGGAGCAAGATGTGGATGTTGCTTGCTTGTCACAAGCTATGAAGGTGGGAGAGGAGAGGAGCAAGGATGGTTTTTTGTGCAATGTTGGGAAGAGAGAGCTGGAAAAGAAGGGTCGGGGTGAGGTGGGGAAGGTTTGGGTATATGGGTAAGAAATTTAGGGTTAGAAAATTAAAAAATAAGGCTTTGATAAAAAAATATATAATTCAAAAAAGGGAGTGAAAATATAAATTGTCATGTCAAATCACTCAGTAAAGATGGATTAAGAAATTGATGTGTTGGTGGACGTGGCGATGACATCTGGCCGATCATCCTAAAATATTCTCCGAAATGAAACTACAAGGTACTAAATTTGTAAAAACAAATACATAATTTTTTTTGGAAATAGATAAACCACAAAGTATTTAAGTGTAAAAATGGGTCGAGGAGAGAGGACAAGGGACGACCGCGCGTGCCAATTAAGAAACAGAAACCGGAGATCTTAACCCGCATCTTCCTGTTGTTTTGTGCTTGGAGTCTAATTTGGACCGTTGATCTTGCTTACTTTTTTCCCGGTCGGCCTTATTCTGCTGACGTGATACTTGTTATGGCATTGGGTCTCTCGGTGGCAACTGCCTCTGTATACACATGCGTGTAAAGTAAAAACAGAAAAAATCGTACCTCTTTCTTTTTGCCCTTTTCAAAATTGACTAGTCTGTTTCATCAATCAACTTTAATTTAAAAAACCTTACCAGTCACACGTGGACATTGCAGCGTGACAAGAGAAAAATAAATAATTCAGTAATTCTATACTTCTTTTTATGATTATCATACTAAGAACCAATGTTTTGAAAAATTGTATGAGGCTATTCAAAAAAATTTGGCCTCCTAATGTGATAAGTTTAATTGGTTGGACCGTCGGTAATATTAAAACTTTTTTACAAATTACATTATTATTAATTAAATTAGTTATTAATTTAAAATAATTTTATATATTATCTAATTAATTAGTACGAGTACCATAATTTTATTTTAATGATTTTATATATAATTATTTGTTAAAGAAATATTGTTTCAAAAAAAATTATTTAGTTGATCTGGAGTTATAGAATCGGGTGAACATCTGTTGGAAATGACTAACTGGTCCAAATAATTAGCATATGCTACCGAATAACGAACTAACGTTTCATACTGCTATTGTATTTAACAAAATTAACAGTGGTAGACGATAGATCAAGTTCCCAGTTGCAAAAATTTACAAATAAATCAACAATAATGTAACTCTTCATGTTTGACTTCTTTGTAGAATTGTAGTGTCATGGATGGCCCTCATTTTATCCATGGTAAATTTTTCTCAGGATTTTGTCTAGTGCGAAAATTTTTTACTATGGGCACATCTACAATTATTTCTATCGGCGTGTGGGTGTGGGTAGAACTCCATTTAAGCGGGATCTTCCATTGTGGGTCTGGGAATAATCACTCTAGGTGAAGATGTCCGGTCGCTGCCTTGTGCAACTGAACTTGTTCCTATTATGTGTATTGAGTAATTTCATGGACCAATAACTTTTAATTTTACAAAACACACAATCTTCCATAAACATTTATTTAGGAAAAACAGAAATTCCCTCCTTCGTACATTTTTGTGCGTGTCAATTCCTTTTCTTTATTTCCGTGCTATTTGGTTACAAGTCAGAAATGTCCTTTTTATGTGGAAATAAAATTGACATCTATAACTGCGCAATTTCGTCTTATTCTACTGCAATTTTTTTCAAAAGCGAATCAAAAGAGCCAACATGCTTCTTGGATCGAATTTTAATATGTTTCCAAATTAAAATCTGGTATTTTTGGTGCATAAATTGGAGTTCTTTTCACATATCAAAAAGTTGGAGTTCCTTTTTCTATTTTTTTATAATGTAAGTATTAAACCAAGATTACAATTTTCAAAATTGAACCCTCGTCTTCTTTGCAATTGACACGTCTTGTTAGGTTAAATGCAGTAAAGAATTTCTCTCTCTATTAACTGCCTCTCGCATAATTTAAAATACATTTTTGAAAGACAGTGTGAAAATAAACCTCCAGTGTGGAGTTCCTAAAAGTTGTGGAGCTTTGTCCAAAAAACTTTTGAAGCTACGATGATTATATTGCAAAGTCAAACTCTTTCTACTCCAACAAACGAAAATGTCCAAATCTCTGTGGTCACTGATCTTGTAAAGTTCTTAATGCCAAATAGGAGGATGCATCATAATTTCTTTTTTTTTCATGCATGAAGAAGAATTTTCAAGTTTGAATGTATATGTTTTTGGTAGATAGATACTTGTATTGAGAATCTAAGATATTCCGAGCGGCAAATGAAGGAATTATGAACCTGATGCATTTAATAGAAACGTAACTACACAGCTTTTACGTTGAAATCTATATAATTTAAATTTTAAAGTAACTTATATATGGAGTGTCAATAGAAATAAATTCTGCGTAAGTCACAACAAATAAATGAATTTATCTTTTTATGATAACGCTCGAAGTTAGTGCAATTTGATTTTGAATTCTGAACTGGCAGTGGAAATGGGATATAGCTGGATTAGCCTTAATTGTACTATAAATGTAAAGAAAAAAACATAAAATTTGAAGATATATAAATTCACAACCAACAAATTTATAAATCAAATTTTTATCTTAAGTTTGAAAATATAATAATATTAAATATTTGTTTAAGAATCTTTCTCATCTTATTGCAAAAAATTATTTTTCATCTTTCAAACATCATATTCAACTCGGAAATGACATACTCATTAATCGAGCTGAACTTGATATTCAAATTCAGTATTTTTTACTGAATTCATATAATTTTTTATTCACATTTAGATTATCTCATATTCATATTTTGGATTCCGTTTTCAATTAAATAATTATTACGTAGGATTATTCAAATATCCAAAATATTGAATAATACCTGTACACAGAATTTAGATATCCTCGGGATTAAAAAAATTGTCTCTAAATAGGGACAAAGATCTCCGCCATTAGATTAGAATATATTCTAAAATATCTTGATCTAATGGCTATTAATAACCAAGGATTTTTTAGACTTTTTCCAAACTTAAAAATCCCAGCATTTAATAGTTTCTTTCTTTTTATTGATGTGCAAGTTAGGGTTAGAAGTAGATATCAAATGGGGGTGTAGGGAGGGAGAAAATTAATTATCAAAATCAAAACTAGGTGTATAGATGACTTCAAGATTTATTGAAAGACAAAAGGGTAGCCATAATTTTTTAAATTTCAGTAGTAAATTCTCTGTAAAAAAATTAATTGTTTAAATTTTAAATTCCTTAAAAGTAGCGATATTTATGATAATGGAGTTGGTAATGAGGCTAAAATTAAGGGAGGCATTAACTACGTGATTTTTCAGTTTTGGTAAAAGATAATATTATCCTTGAACAATTTACACCGTCAGATCCCAAAAATTTTAAACTAAATTCGATCCAACGATCAAGACGCTAGTCCCCATATGGAGACCACCCCTCTCTCTTCCCCACAGAATCCAATTTCTGTGTTTACTATGTAACTGGTTTGGTTTGCTGCTTCAATAATTTGTTTTGCTACTTTACTAGTTTCTTTGCAGAATTACTGGTTTGTGGTATATAGAATTCTAGTAACGTAGTACTTTGAACCAATAACCAATAACTTCGAACCAGTAACGTAGGTATTTGAACCAATAAGGTAGGACTTTAAACCAGTAACGTAGGATTTGGACCAGTAACCAATGATTTCAAACCAGTAATGTAGGACTTTGAACCAGTAACCAATGACTTCAAACCAGTAATGTAGGACTTTGAACCAGTAACGTATGACTTTGAACCAGTAACCAATGACTTAGGGACAAGGTAGTTGTCCCCAAGATATCCACTCCTCCTGTACACATGGCCTGCATACCAAATTGCCTTTGGCCCAAATTCCGTCGAGTCAAAATTTACTAAAAAAATCACGCCACCAGAAATGCTAAAAAATTACAACTTTCTTAACCCTAATTATCTAGATTCCCGACTTTTAATCTCATTGATCCTCCGGCAGCTAATTCTTTTCGCAGCTCCTAATTTTGCTTGCACCTTGCTTCTCTATGCTTTTATTGAGGGATTAGCTCTTTTATGCTTGATAATTTAAGGCGTAGCTCAAACTCGTAATCAAATTTTCAATGCCACACGAGCACCACCAATTCTAACAATGTTCATTCTTCCCCCTCTCTATAATTAGTGAAATACTACTTTATTCATTTACCAGGATTTATTTAATCACGCATAAAATTGTCTCTCAAATACAAAATCGGATAGTTAAGACTATCCAAATCAGTATCAAAAAAAATTTTGAATTTCTAATGTCAAATAATACACTATTGAGATCAGATAATAAAATATATGTTAATTTTTTTAAATAATAACAAATTCAAATTATTTATAATGCAAATTATCCGAATAATCACCCCTATTCAATAATCCTTGACACACATACTAGATGGTACAATCTAACTCAATGATAGATCTTCAAAATGGAGGGAATAAATCTCGGTAGGAGAATTATTATTGATTGGTTTTCATTAACAAAATTTACAGCATTTCTCCCGAGGGAACAACCGGCAGCTCCGGGTCTCATAATTTCTCTAATTAGCAACGATATTTTGCTTGGGAAGGAAAAATGGCATGGAAAATGCATAAAGTTGGCGAAAAAAGAAGATACATAGTACATACTTGCAGCGTGCTATATCTTTAATTGAGGTTCTTCAGTTTTAACAACCTAAATGCAAATGAAATCACATTTACCAACGAACAGGACACCAAACACAGTTCCACGTCGTTCGTCTTTCTATGTTAATTTTAACTCGTTTATTTCTGTCTCCTAATAAAATATATGCTTCAGAAAACCAAGTAAAGTAACTTTGTCGCTTTTTATTGTGTTTGTTAACGATGGGTTAAGATTTACATCGTTATTGAGATATTATAGAATCTTATGATACGTGGAGGAATTGTCACAATTTTTTTTTATAATAAGTATATGTATATTATTAATTTTTTGATCTTGTATTACACTTAATAGTCATAACGGTCTTAAAAAGCTTGTTGATTATATAAGGAATGTAGACCGAGAAATCCTCAATCTCTGATTAACTTTTAAACATAACATATCTTGATTCTCGTTGAAGAGAAGCTCAAGGTGCATAGTTCTCACCACTAGTTGCAATTTACTCCGTAGATGAACCAATTGAAGAAGCAATAGAATAAGTACCTATGGTTCGGCGGATAAATCCAATGCAATATCGAGCGAGAATGGTTAATTTGTCAAATTTGATAAAAAAAAAATCAATGTTACCAAGATTTGGTCTTGTTTTTGGGAAGGTAAATTTACATTAGGACCTATAATTTCAATTATGAAGTTTCTAAATATTTATAATGCATTGTAACATTAAGTTATAAATTTGTTTGGCTATTATCTCAAATTATAACAAAATTTGCGACAATGTGGGTTACTTAATTAAGCGATATTGTACTTATGTAGATATCTTGATTATTAATACAAATATCCTATTGACAAAAAAAAACATAATGTGTCGCCTACGAATTACGATTTTTTAGGGAAAAGCTCACTATTTCTTTGTCTCATCAGTTCTTGAAAAAATGTCCGGAATCTTTTGTAAATTTTTATCATACGGTAGGGACATGCTACTAGTTAATTTTATGCTTGAAACACCAACATGGACGTGAGATGTAGTGAAATGCTGGCCAACTAAGTCAACATATCTAAAAATTACGTCGTTTTGATCAGCAACAACTAAGAAAGTGAAAGATGAAAATATCGAATTCGAAGTGATTTTCTGTAGTTATTTTTTTTCCGATCAAAATAATAAAAGCTGAAAACTGTCCCTGCAAAGTTAATGGAAAAGGCACAAAGCAAGTTATTTATCTACCAACTCTAAAATCAAATGGCCAAATTACGTGTTAAAGCTATTTTTCCCCCCAATTTTACATATATCTTATCTTGAAAAATAATTTAGAGGTGTAATGATGATATCATTAAAGTCGTAATCAAGTATGGCTTTTGCGCCGAAAGTTCTTCTGCTAGCTAGGTGAGCACTTTCCATGTTCTTTTTGCTTATGGGTTAAAGGCGAAAGCAAACCTTCTCTATAATGTTTCGCACAAAGTTTCCCTATCATGGGAATAGTACAACCGGGTATGATATTACTTTAAATAAGTTAAACATTTGTAAGGGAATCAATTAATACTATAGCTAACCAACACGCAGTTGGTGTGGTGGTGCCAGAGGCTGTACTTGCAAGGATGAACCAAGGTTCGATCCCCCGCAATAGTGTTGGGAGAGGTTTAAAACCTTAACCTCGGGACCTGTCTCGAACAGGAATAGTCGGCCCCGTTGAAAGTCCATAATGAGCTGGGCGGGATACTTGGGTATTAAAAAAAATTAATAAAATAGCTCAGTAACAATTTTAATGGATAATATTGTAGTTAATTATATTTCTTATTATAACCAATTCTAAATATTCTTGACAACTTTCATGGGATAATAAGACAGCTCATTAAATATATGTTCATTTGAGATAATTATTTTTAATTTCGATGCACAATGTTTACGCAAGTATTGTAATCTTAATGATTACTTTCAATCTAATAAAATTTTAAGAATCATTTTAAAAAAATTATTAGTTCAACTACATGAATCGAACCGAGCAGCAATCGGCACAACCATCTTTTAAATGTCAGAATTATCCTCATTGAGCAAACCGCCAATGAGACTGTATCTTTAAACAATGTTCAAAACGATCTATGAGAAATAGCGGTCATACCTAGTTATACTTCCAAAATAAATTAAAACACATTATTGGTGGACCTCTAGCTAGTATTTTTGTTATGAGCAGGCAGAGCTAAGGATTTAAGGAGATATGCACAAACCAACAATACTCGCGTTTGATTACAGTCCGGGACCTAGGAAAGTGATCGGTCCATGATCTAAGATTTAATGCATATAATACCGCAATCATATGGGTGGCCATAACGATACCATAAGTCTTCCTAGGACTTAATAATTAGCTCAAACAAAAGCTTTCCCCACAAGAATTTCGTTAGGTAAACCACATAATAATAATTCTGTTGGTTTATTCTCTTTTTTGGTTGGGTTTCGTTAGATTATTCGCATCTCTTTTGCGCTGGCATATGCAATAACGATTCCGCATTATCTTTGCTTTCCAACAACCATAAACTGTAGAAATTTTCTAAGGTCAGTTGGCGTATTTTACGTAATTTTTTTGAAGTTCTCGTAAATGAATTTTTCGCGAACCGTTATATGTATATAATTGCAGAAATTATATAAAACAACGAAAAATTGGATTTTATGTAATGAAACTTTCGATATTTTATTTTCATAAGCCTTCAAAAATAGTTTCTTAATAAAATTTTCAATTTTACATCTTTATCTTCATTTTCTGTTAGTTATTAAAAAGAAAAAAAACTGGGGGATCGACTTCTTTTGATGTCGCAAATACATATTTCAATTTTTTAAAACATTAGTATTTTTTGTGAACTGGTTTAATTTTATATAATAAAGGAAAATTAAATAAAGTCACAAAAAGTCCAAACAATCATGAAAATATATTTATATTTTCACATATTCCAAAGAAATAAGTTTTATAAGAAATCTTTCAATTTTTCATAACTTCCTTCATTTTATGTAAATTTACTATTAACATAAATTTTGGGACTTGATTGATGTTGCCAATAACCCCCCGGGGCCGGCTACACTTGAAAGTCCACACATAGTTTTTTTTAGAAAGTCGACAAATAGATCGAGGTTGGTCAGAATTATGTAAATCAAATTGACTTTCAGAAAATGTCGTACATAAAGGAGACAGTATAAGAAAAAGTAATTGATACACATTGATTTCAGTGACTCTCCAGCACGTTCTTGAAGAAGTAGCAGTGGCCATCTACCAGCAATTTTGATTGATATGTTTTATAATTATTAAGAACTAGTTAAGCTGTTAAGGTGGCAAATAATTTGTATTTTTTAATAAGATCTTGTGTTTAATTTTTTTGAGGGTAACAAATATCAGAATCACTAACATATGACAGACATTTGATTTTCAATATCATTCCTGGAAAATGCATGTTTTATAAGGATAATTCTTAGCAGAACAGTGGCTGACCTTATTTACTTACCCATTTTGATTAAGAGAGAACAAATAAATAATGTTTTGATGGGTAGGATAACAAGAAATTCTAATTTTTTTAAATGGTTGCTCAAATTTTACTTCTTACAAAATAAAAAAAAACATTTTTTTTCAAAAAACAAATCTCAAAATCGTTCCTAAGATTTAGACCAACTGAGCTAAATTAAATCGAGCCCAAATAGTAAAATGGACATATGGCTTCGTAGATTGATAGCAAATTTGCAGCACTGTTGATCCGTTGAGATTGTTCAACGTTATTCTTAAAATGTGATCAATTCTAAGTGTTGAAATTCAAATATTATTAATTTTAAAATATTAATCTTGATTTTTTTTTGAGGTCATATTAATCTTGATTTGAATATTTCAAAATCGAAACAAATTGATAAATGTGACACCTTTGTCAAAGTACCATGAACACTTATGAAATCAAAATTCATGTAATGTTTTGTATGATTAGTTTTGTTCGAAGGTCTTTATAAAATGTCCTAAAATTTTCGATTGTAAATATATCATCTACAAATCCTTAACGGCAATGCCTACTTTGTTATGGCAATTATTATGGAATTAGTCATGCTTATTCTTGTAATTTGTACTGTATATATCCATTAGAATTCGTTCGTGCAACAAGCATGTGAGTCCACCGAGGGATGTCGGAAGTTATTTCTATCTCTCTATTCCATTTTATAAATTGAAAGAGCTGTCATGTCGTATAACTGGAAATATGGTCAACCTGGTCGGTGGAAACACTGGTTTAATTTTTCTTTAAATGGGTGCACTATAACAGGTGCAGTCGTGAATAATCAATGTAGCTCCGAACTTTTCCGAGAAAAATGTAGTGACGAACGGAGACCTCTTATGTTTTGATTTCTACAGGTTGCACAATTTTTATCGGTTACACTGAATTTGATACGAAGCCTATTAACAATACTATTTAATGATCTCTAAAATTATGTGAGATTTTAACGTTACTTATCAAATTCCGTCGCATTGTTTACAAGATTCGTATCAAGGTTTACGCTCTCAGTTTGTTTTCCCAAGTATAGTACAGCGAATAATATATGTATATGAGACATACGTATAAAATGATTTTGTATATGACGTAGCACGTGCTCTAATCTGCTATTACGCCACCAGTTCGTATTTTTTTTATAATTGATCTCGTGTTACACGTTCATTAGCCATCGTCCTTGTAGTTGGTTGCTTGCTTATCATAGATCTATTAACTTGGCGTACTATACACATGCCTTCATAATTGATCGCCATACCGATTTTCTTCCTTAAATAATTATAGTTTATGCCACTTCAAAACCAAAAATTTTACTAATAAATATATAATACTAATATATCATTATAGTTTAAACTCAAAATCTTAAACTACAAAAATGTTAATACCTATGCAAGTAAGTATTTGTTGATTCCTTCGTAAATATGTGGTGCATACTCCTTGTGAAACTTTAAGACCGCGTAATCGTACTTTAGAAGAAGATTTATTCATCAAGTGAGAGGGTGAGGACGGCTTAGAAAATTTACGAAAAATTAGAAACTATTACAATTTAGGGTCAGATTACGCGGAAATAAGATTTGTTCCTATCCATAAGGGCTAAAGATTATTAATTTGTATGTACAATAATAATGATTTTTATATCTGAAATGATAATGGTTTATTTGTGAAATCAATAGTAATCTTTATTTGGAGATAAATTTCTTTAGTGTTAATCGAATTCAGTTTCTTTAGTTACGTTGTCATCGTTGCTATTGTAATCCTAACTTTTTTTTATGTCCGTGTATCAAAATTCTCTCTTCAAAAATTGGAAAATCTTATTTGAAAAACAACAATCCAAAGTTGTCTTAACTCTAAACCCATGTTTAAAAAAATAGGGATTGAATTTGGTAATGTACATTTATTTTCGTACACGACCATCGACACTTAAATGATTTTGGTCAATACATTATAATAATTTTCTCAATTATGATGAATGATATCTTTAAATAGTTTTATTCTGATATTTTTGGTCAGTTACATTAGAATGGTATGCTGTTAATCGTTTTATACATTGAAACGATTTATTTATATATGTTTGCATAGTTTTTTTTGGATAATTTGGTCATTTGCGATCCATTTTTAATAGTCACAGACATTAACATATTTACTTATGTATAATTTTGGATAATTTGATTAATTATGTTAAAATAATTTATTTATGTATATTTAAAGAATCCAAACAATTATTATTGTATAATTTGTTGTCCATAATGGTACTGAAAAACCTCATCCAGGAACAAATCTGGTAAAAGCACCAAAGGATAGAAAAACTGAAGTAGGGGATAACAAAGGAAGTAAATGCACCGTCGTTCGGTGCACCTGCACCATACTAGCAGCCAATGAAGTGGTCTAATCCACACGTGTTCAGAAGCTTGTAGCCGCTTCACACGTGTCAGATCATGTCGGGTAATTTGTTCGGGTCCCGTCCCCCCAAAGTGGACCCCACCAACCTTCGGTCAAAATCGACGACCGCGCTTCTGCGTCGCCGAGACTCGTCGTACTCCCACCCTGCATTGGATTCCATATGTTCATTTTCTTTTTCTGAGCCCAAAATTCATAATTAATAAAAGCTGTTTCTATTTGTCTGTACTCTGTTTTGTCGTTTCTTGTTTTTGCATTGGTTAATTGTCGCCTTTTTAATTTGGTCGCTCTGGTCTTTACAATATTTAGCTCATTGTATTGGTTAAATGTCACCGATAATTTATTATATTTTTTATAGGTAAAAATTCAAAAGTTATGTTTTGACACACAGATAATATGTGATTTAAATTTTGTGACGATATAACATATGTTTCACCTAAATAATCAAGTGATATTTACTAATTAATTTTCCTAAAAAATAAATATTTATAAATTCAGTTTCTTAAACTATCTTCCGTTATATTTTTTACGTTATTAACTTTAATCGTGTAACATGTTCCATACATGTGACATTTCCTTGGCCTTGATTCACCGACCTTCAATCTCGTCTAGGTTTATATTCGAATTTGATTGCTACTAACATGTCACATGGATTAAGTTATTAATATGATATTATATTAAACAAAATTAGCAATATGATATGACGTAAAAATACACAAAATAGCTAACCATGATTAACGGGTGTTACTTGTTGTGAGTCATGTAAATTTATTTCGCTCATAATTAATACATAATTACAAGTTAATCCTATAACAATTAACGAACGAATTCGTTAATAAATACAAGGCTTACTTGTTGTAGCGTACTTCCACAGGACCATCATGATGAGGTATTGTCACCGGTCGATTCACGATCACGAACGGATCGGATGCGTGAACGATTTTCCACGAATGGCCTCGCTTCACAAAATCTAAGACCTATAAGGACTAAAACGAATTTCGTCCCTTCTGTGTGTGTGGATAAGGATGGCCGCCGAATTTATAGTGATCACCAGCTTTCTTTCCTCTTTTATAGGGAAGTCCAAACATTGCCACCTCACCCCATAGGATGAGTAAGCAACACATGACAAAACTACAAATGTAGCTTTGCATACTCATCAAAAGACTGCTGGGCCAAATGATGGGCTTGACCAATTTTGGACAATAATGGGTGTCCAAAATCCAAAGTCCAATATCTCCCACTCACACATTATTGGCCATAATCAACAAAGTCTCAGATTTATACTTATCAAAGATTTCGTGCGACTAGCATACGTCGAGTGTATATAGCTAAACTCAAGAGCACTCACAATGGCCACAGGAATTATAGCATCTTGATATTCTCATTACATATAGTACGCCTTAATCCTAGGCCTCATCTCATATCCCATTATTATCACATGTGATTTCAAACAATTTATTTGTGTTCACTATTGTATTACACATAATACAATAGGTACACCAGAATAACGAAGCTCAAGAATGTGATCGATGAAGAACCTTCTCCTTTATAAGTATTTCTTCCATCATGACAATGTCTGCTTTTCTAGTTAGCCTTGCTAGGTCAAATTATGAATCATGACTTTTCATGACTTTACAAGTTAGCAGCACAAAATCATACTTCTGAAATATGTTAAGGATTATAAGGATAGTGTATCGAAAACCAAATTTTCAAAATTGGTCTCACACTAAGGAAAATAGAAATCACTCTATGATTTCTCATCCATTGGTCGACTAAGCAAACATGGTACTATCCATGTCCTATGATGTTCATTCCTCAAAAAAGGAGCGCATGTAATACACAAATCAATATCATACTAGAGCATCAGCCTCGATGTTTTACTAAACAATGGCCTTAGTTTACATAAAACCACTGTAGGCTATCAAAATAGATTAATGACAAGTTTTACTTATTTCTTATCACTCGGATTTACAAAAAATCCTATGCAGCAACTAGGGGTGAGTTTGGTGCGGTGTGGTGCGGTTTGGGCGAAAACCGACACCACACCGCAACTTTTTTTTGGAAAAAATTAAACCGCGCGGTTTGCGATTTTTGCGAAAAACCGCGCGGTACGGCTTGTGCGGTGTCGGGGTGGTGCGGTGCGGGATGCGGTGTGGCATGCGGTTTGGGCTCAGCCCATTTTAACGGGCCCAAATCGATAAAAATAATATATAAATTTGAATTAAATTCAAAAAAAATTGCAAAAAGTTACAAAAAATGCAAAAAATAGTTGGCCAATAAAAAATATGTTCATGAAGAGTAACTTTTTTAAGATATATTATATAAAATATGTATATATGCATATATACATATATATATACATTTAAAAAAATACATATATATTGTGCGGGGCGGGGCGGTTTTTCGCGCGGTGTGGTGCGAAAAACCGCACACCGCACCGCTTTATGCGGTGTGGTGCGGTGTGATGCGTTTT
Source organism: Hypericum perforatum (assembly GCA_012979155.1). Lineage (NCBI taxonomy): Eukaryota > Viridiplantae > Streptophyta > Magnoliopsida > Malpighiales > Hypericaceae > Hypericum > Hypericum perforatum. The sequence goes on along the minus strand of SOPF01028102.1, from coordinate 373,292 downwards.
TTCCTCCGAAACCGCGCGGTTTGTTGAATGTGCAGTGTGGGGCGGTGCGGGGTGGTACGGTGTGCGGTTTCCGCGGTTTTTTGCTCACTCCTAGCAGCAACAAATGCTTGCATTCACAAATCTCGCACTTTAACAAGAACTTTTCTTGTAGTTAAGCAAGACAATATCAACATTTTAGAACAAACACACGATGTAATAATGTTCATAAAACTGCCTCAACTCAACAAGGAATTAACTCGTTGACTCCCACTGAGGTAAACACCCGTGTGAGTGGGATACTTTTTTGTCTCACATGCATTTGTAAATGTTACTCAAAATAACATTCACAATTGTATTGCTGATATAGTATCAAATTCTATTGAATAACAAATTCAATAGATACTATTTAAGCAAAAAATAACTCATTCGCAAATCCTGGGACTTATCATATTTTTTAAAACATCATAAGGTATTACTTAAGATTTGCGATCATATCTCACATAGATATGTCTTTCATGCTTACTTCTTCACATATAACAACTAAACATAACGTATGTTTATTGGTTCATCTGGGATAGCTTTGGATAAATGGTTGAAGACTCTCTTTAACTATTTTATTTATTGCACAATAGTTACAAAAACCACAGACTCAGTTCTTATAACTGATTAGGAGATAGACACAAGTTTATTCATAGCTACTCCATGAGATAGCTTCTCCTAATAGCAAATAAATATGTCTAAATGTGAATATTCATATATTCACATCTCATGCCAAATTGGCATTAGCTTAACTCATGATGCCAGGTCTTAACCTAAATGATTGTACTACAATCATTTCCAAGTACTTTATAATTTTCTTGATCGAAAGTTAATGTGCTATGTTTGGATTACCATTATCTAAAATATTCGCTTAAAGGACATCTATCACATCCTTTAGCTTATGATGAATATCTGGATACAAGTCTTTACTCAAGAAAATGATCTTTTTAACTACTAGGGCACATAGGGCTATTATCATCGCACTCAAATTGTTAAACTTAAACGATTTCTCAAAATCTTAACTTCGAGTAGTAATGAACTTCTTTAATATCTTTAAATTTCAAAGTCAGTCATGAACCACACTTTGATCTTATAAAGATATTTCTAGTCAATTTCGACTACATATGTCATTCACATATGATGACAAACCTTTTTAGACCATTCAGTGTTATTATTACAGTACTCATCAATCAATTTGAAAAATATACAACATTTTTGTATTATGATCGAATCATGAAATGACGAGTGTAACACTAACTCGCAAATAAACTGAGGCTACTGTACAAACACTATGTTTGGTATATCAATTTATGGATGCAACTCTCTGGTCAAACCATATAAGTTTCTTTATCCAATTCTCTACTGAGAAATGCAGTCTTTACATCCATTTAATGTAGCTCTAGATCAGGTAAGTCATTATAGCCAAAATTAACCCAATAATTAGAAATCTCACAACTATTGAGAATTACTCCCCATAGCAAACTCTTTTATGTTATGTGATACCACTTAAAGTCAAGCAAGACCATTTATGCTTAATCTTGAGAATTCATTAATTCTCAAAATGTGCTTTTATAGACAGGTCAACATCAAACTAGTTCTCAAACATAGTTTGGTCTTATCTATTCATCCATTGCATTAACTAATTCATTTTAATTGAGAATTGAAATATCATCTAAAATCATCTTATGTTTATTCTCATCTGAAAGATTTGCTAAAAGAAGTATCACTTATCAAACTAGTTCTCACACTTTCATCCTTTAGTCGTTGGCGTGAAAAAACTTATTCTTTTAACTATATGAATTTCCAATTTTGATAAATATCTCACATACCCATCATAATTAGAATTCATATCCTATAGAAGTTTTATTCCAAACTCCCACTGAAGTTTAGAATCATACTCCTACTAAGTCATAGATCTCAAATACTCCTACTGAGATGAAGATCATTGGGATCATGAACTTTTGGATCATCTAGAGATGGTTAATCACTATTTTCCTCTTCCACAAAATCCTCCCACTCGGAAGGAGTGATCTAGATGATCTTAACTTATTAGTTTCATACAATGCGAGTCATAACTCACCTATATTAATTTTTGAAAAAAACTCATTTTTCAAAAATATTATATAGTACAAATGATATCATTTTGCCATTTGATTGCTCTCTTTCGAGCACGTGTCAACTTATTTGATACTTGTAAGTATTTGACAAAGACATTCTTTGTATAATACTCACACAAATGGACATATGATTCATTTGACCACATACTTTGAAATAAATTTAATACAACTAACAAATAAATCTAGTTATTTTGTGAACGGATCTCATAATTATTTTTCTATTCTAGAGTCTTTCACACGTAGGTAAATTTGGCCTTTACCAAATTATCTTTTAGTCCTACCTTAGTTGGACAATCATGTGATCTTGACCAATATGGTCCAATCTAGAATAACATAACATGACATCCTCTTTAGATGTTAAGTTATAATCGCAAAAAAATAATTATAATGTAAACCACATAGATTAATATTCAAAATGAGAATCCATTTACTGATAATTATCATAAATAAAGACTTGTCTAGAATTCTACTCATTATGTAGTACTCAACTATCTAAGAGAAACTAAGATCCTTCCAAACTTGAACGAACATGAAATTCATGAATTTCACGAAATATATAACACGTCATTTAGAAGCAGAATTTATTAACACAATTTGTTTGTATCAATTCCTTCAACTTCTACTCGTGTATATATTAACCAATATTGATGGAACTTACTCCAGTCAATGCTTATTAGGATTCAACAAAGATTTCACACATCTTTGTCACATGGCCTGTCATAGCTGAATCAATTACTTAATTGACATTCAGTTTAAAGAATAGATCTAGACAAATTTAATCCACTCAAAGTGAACTAAATGATTGTCTTAGCAATGCAACTTATCGCAAAATGCCATATCTTCAGATAGTTAAAATATTTTTTCTCAGAAATATTAAACCTTTAAATCCTCCTACCCTCAGAACTTTTTTTGAGTATAGTCCATTTAGTTCTTACTCTTTTGTTACTTAGCTATTCCATTTGCCTCTTTACAATTTTGGTCAACCTTGTTGTTGCTCCCACTAGAACAAACTCAAGTCACATACACCTCAAGATGGACTTTTGATTACTAAGAGACAATTATTTTTAATCTTAAGGTGACAAAATAAATTGCCGTAATGTTATCAACATACATTTGGATCATTCACATGATTAAAACTTGAAGGCATGGAATAGTTATTATGCTTAACTTTTAAGCATATAACTAGCCTTAGCTAGCTTGTTGAACATATTTAACATCTTACATAAAGACATTAACCGTAAGTAATCAACACTTAAATTGAGTACATTCTCATATTAGACCACAATCATAATCATAGTCTGTAGAACCTAATGTTCTTTTAGCATATAGCTATTTACATAGCTTAAAGAAAATTATGAAAGATACATTGTATGTAAAGAATTACATCAATAATACAAAATAATTTACTATGCATTATAACTCTGAATGATTAAAGTCTTTGATTATCTCAGATTTGAAGTAGGTCACATGTATGTTTTCCCTCACCCTCTGAGAGTTAATCTCAAACCCTAATCATTCTAGGTTCTTTGATAGTAAATACAAGTTGATCTTTCTCATGGTAATAATCATGTTATTAAATAAATGATTTATTTAATCAAGATAACATATATATGCATGATAAATAACCATGAAAAATACACAAAGTTCTAAACTCACATGTTTAAGAACTTTCAACAAGACTTAACAAAAGTTTAAATGATTTACGCAAAATTAGGAGGATCTAAAATTACATGACTTGGATTAGCATGGATCCTATGATCGAAAGGCACAAGGATAAGGGAATTCACAATTATATTTTCAAATTGAAAAGTGACGTACACATCATCAACTTTGTAATTTCATTTGAACATTAAAAGGCAATTTTCACAAAAAATCACTTTATACTCAATTATCCAACTAGACGTTACAAAACGCCTTTAAACGTGCCATGTTCAAAAGATAGAAATTTTCATAATTTTCTCATCTTCGTCAACACCAGAAGATGCTTGAACATTTTTGCGCCAATACTCTTCTACAGTCATTACCTCCAACTCATACACACTTTTGTATCCTTTTGTGAACAGAAGTTAAGTTTACTTTCATTAACTTCATGCAATTCTTATATACCTATAACCAGATACGACACATTAATATCTAACCACTTGTGTTGTGTCTAATCACAACACGTGCTAACCATAAAGCACTCGGGAATTTTTTAAAAAAATATCATTGTAAATTTGTAACACAATGCAAAAGTCTTAGGATATATACTCGTATTTTTCCCAAGGATCAAAAACATATTTTTCGATCAAAAATGATGATGTCTTATACCAAGAATTTATTCACAATCGAGCTATAAGAAGTAATCAATAAGTCATGTTATTTCACATATTTTTATCGGTACACATACTTCAAAAAATATTTTTCAAAACTTATCCAAAAATAGATTTATCGAAAATTATCATAATAATTTTTCAAACCAAACTTAATTAAAAGATTAACTTAAAATCTTTTATGTAATTGAATAAAATCTAATTTCATTCAATAAGACTCATAAGATTTTGAAGCCCATATGGCTCAAAATCAAACTTAATTTAAAAATACACATATTTTTCAATCCTAAATGACTTATGTTTACTTATAAACAATTTAGTCAATTTAATGTCCAAAATTAAATACAAAATTTAATTTTGAAGATTCCATGAATATATTTTAAAACTAATCTAAAATATATTCAAGTTTTTAAAATTATTAAAATAACTTTAAAAACTTAATTTAGAAATTAATCTATTTTTTTCAAAATTTTAATTGAATAAAAATAGATTTTATTCAACCAAAATACAAAAAATCCATCCAATAACCAATTTTGACTCAAAGTTAAAATTGAACCAAAAAACGGGTTGATCGAACTAATAAACCAGTCCAATTCATTCGATTTAATTTAAAATTGACCCGAGGTATAAATTATTCATGAAAATTGCAAAATTACCAATATGCCCCTGTCATTTCTTCTCCCTTTTCCCTTTTCCCTTCTCTCTCTTTCTCTTTCTCCCCCCGAAGCCGAAGGAGCCGTGGGCCACCGCAACGACAGCTCCCCCAGGGCAAAGAATCAGATGCCGTCATCGAGCGAGATCAACTTGTCGTAGCCATGCAAATTCAGCGGTACCAGCCACAGGGGCCATCGTTCCACCATTCGTCGCTGACGAGGAGTTCTCCCTCCCGACATCACCAACTTGAAACACATCAAAAATCCAAATCCGATGATGAAAATGGGCAAAATCATGACGACAAAATGTCGAATTTTCACTGGTGATCGATCTAAAACTTGTTACAGGTCACAAAAACATCAGAATAGGTCGAATTGATTGAGAGTTTGATTGGGAGAAAAAATGCCGATTTAGGGTTCATTTTGATTTGGGATTTTGGCAAATTATAATTTAATCCCTAGGGTTTCTCACATTCGTAACACAAGGATGGGCCACAATAGCTGCTAAAACAAACTTTAATTCAGTACTAAAGTTCTCGTGCATGAGTGAAAAGGGACAATTCCTTTACCCGTGCGAAAAACAAACTTCAATTCAATCCCTAAGCTATAAATTTAATCATATTTAAGGACAACATAATGCAATTTTCATTAAACTTGACATTAAACATGATTTTTGGATCAAATAATCATAATTAAACTTGATTCCAAAGATCATACAACAACCAAAACAATAACTAAGCTTGCACTAATACCAATTGAAGGTTTTTGCTAATAATTAACACATAATTACAGTTTAATCCTATAACAATTAACGAATAAAATTCATTACTAAATACACGGCTTACTTGTTGTAGCGTGCTGTCACAGGACCGTCATGACGAGGTATTATCACCGGTCGGTTCATGATCACGAACAGATCATATGTGTGAATGATTTTCCACGAATGGCCTTGCTTCGAAAAATCTAAGACCTACAGGGACTAAAACGAATTTCATCCCTTCTATGTGTGTGGATAAGGGTGGCAGAATTTCATAGTGATCACCAACTTTCTTTCCCCTTTTATAGGGAAGTCCAAACTTTGCCACCTCACCCCATAAGATGAATAAGCAACACATGACAAAGCTACAAAGGTAACTTTGCATACTCATCAAAAGGCTGCTGGGCTAAATAATGGGCTTGACCAATTTTGGACAATAATGAGTGTACAATACCCAAAGTCCAACACTTATGTTCGATGGTCGGAGAATTTAAAGCTAGGAAAATCTTAAGGGAAATTTTCAACTTTTTATATGAAAAGTGACAACTTAACGAGAGGGTTACTATTTCTCGATGGCTGGTTCTTGAAATATTTGACTTAGAATGATGTTTTTGTGTTAAAATGTAAACAATTTAAATAGTGTAAGATTTATGCTACAACAACAAGGTTTTTTGGTTGATATATTAAAATTACGATGTTCAACCAAAAATACAAGGTAATAGGCCCGTATTTTTTACCTTCATAAAGAACACTATAATTGCAACACTATGCTATAAGTTTAAGATAATAATGGGTTGGTGCTTAAGATAATAATGGATTGGTTATCAATTCACTCTTATGTCATGTTATAATATTTATATTTATTTTAATTTTTAAAATGATAAATAGATAAATTTTTAATTCTTATAAAAAGATTACAATGTTTTAACGAATAACATTGTAATTCAAAAAATCTTGTTTCAGAAAATTTATGGCACATAATTCGTTTTGTACTTTTATATTACATAATTAGGTGATAATTCATTAATTTTCCTAGGATGCCATTTCATGTAGCATTTAAAAAAGACCATCCCGTTTCGTTTATTCCCTATCCGTCCGTTCGCCATAGTCCTGAGGCATTCTCTTCATCTAGTCATGGGTTTGAATCTGGACACCTAAGATACAGTAGCAGTTTATACAGATTTCAGGATGTCATTTTCATAAATTAATCAGCACATGATAAAATCGTGTACATGGTCCAATAAAAAAAGTTTGACTATCACCATGGATACATCGTCGAATATTTTTTTCTCGTCTCGAATTATAAGAACATTACTATGATAATAATCAGCTATGGATAGTTCTGCCATCTTTTGAGTGTGACCTGTTTTATATGTGGATTATTCGGTTTAGCATATATCTAAATCCAAAATAATTTTGGGAAAGTTTGTACTAGCCCAATTTGAATTTGTTTAGGGACATTTTTTCAGGTAAAATTGCTTTTTGTTGGGGGTGGTGTAATCTTGGATGTAATGAGGACCTGAGGTGCTGCTGCGGTTGGTGCGACCTTAATTTGGTGGTTTTCACGGAGGTTATCCATTTGATATGGTTGCTTTGGTGTTTACTTGTATCAAGCAAAGTATTTGTTTTTTTTATCAAGGTAGTTAGATAGTATTTATCGAGTAGATACTATTTTGTTAAGTATTTATTTAGTTCTCTTGGTGTTGTAGTTCTTGGATGTACTATTTTTGAAATTTTTTAGGAGTTATACAATTTTATTTCTAAATTATATAATGAGTATGAATATAATAATAGTAGTATTTGCACCCTAGATGGATCGCTACATACTGAATGGTGACTCATGTGACAACAGTACGGGGTTGAGCCGAGTAGTCAATATAAATTTTATCGTCGCAAAATTTCAAAGAAGATAATAAAAGTTGTTTCAACGACCCCGCAATGCAAGACAACCACTTAATTGTCATAAATACAATAAAATTTTTGTAAATTCATTTTCTTTGAATTAATAATTCATATATATTGATAAAAATTCCTGGTCTTAGTAGAAACAAGTGCAAAATATGATAATAATTTTATTGTAATAATTAATATTTTTTTAGAAAACTTTAACGACAAATCTCAGTTCTAATTTTTATATAAATTAATATTTTATGGTAAATAAATATATTTTTACATACTTTACAAATAAAAAAATATTATCAGACATTATTTTATGTTATACTTGTTTTTTTGGTATATTTTACATAATAATATATCTTCGCACTAGTTTTCAAAAAAATTATTATGATCATTATCTTGTTATAAAAAAGTATTTGAACCAAACATAGTATTTGAATAATTTAATAAGTCTTGATTTAGGTAATTTTAATAAAGAAGAAATATTAATTATTTATGCATATATTATTTTAAATTAAAAATTTCTTTGGAAAGAAAAAATCGTAAATCTGTTTTATGTAATAACTATTTCAAAGTGACATTTTTCTTTAGTTTTACTAATATCATTTTAGAAAACTTTAATGAAGTGAAGAACCTCATCATTTGATAGAGTTTATTTGGAGACAATTAATAGCCATGTCGCTGCATGTCTTTTTGGATCATTCTCGAAGTCTCTCTCCATACTTGGTCGAGTCCGTTGGATTCTCTTGATCTCGTTCATGCATCTTTCCGACAATAATAATTAGATTATTCTCATAATGTTTGCGTTGTTTTGTTAAGAACCATCAAGTTTAGGAGTTATGATTTGGTATTATAGAACAGTTTACATTACGATATTGTATATCTACAACCAAGGGTACATTAGTCATTTATATGGCATTGTACTTATTATTGATATAATAATTTGATCTGTTTGATTTAATGAATTTTTCTATTTTATACAAAGAATTGATGAGTTGGATACAATAAATTGCCTATTTTCTTTTTTTCTGTCATAATATTCTACGGAGGTGGCTATTATTTGTCACAAGCTCGAAAAACTTGACTATGATTATGAAAATCGTAAATCAACTCCACATAAGTATTTCATCCCAAAATCATCAAGGAATTTCCCTGGCTAACCAGAATTATGATTCAATAGTTTTGTCTATTGTTGTGTTTCAACTGTTTGATCTAATATGGTTTATTTATTTATTTAGTATGTTGTGATTCAATAATTTTTACTAGTGATACGTAATGGTTTGCATTGTTGTTATTCATTAATTTATACTATTGTGATTTTTGGTTTATTATGGTGTTCAATGATTTGTTATGATATGATTCATTAATTTGCTATATTATGATTCAATTTAGTCTTGTGATTCAATGATTATGTTTATTGTGATTCAATAATTTAGTCTCTTATGATTCATTTATTTGGTATGTAGTTTAATTTTATTATTTGTTATGATGTTGTAATCCAATGGTTTGATCTATTTTGATTTAAGAATTTTATCTGTTGTGATTCAATAGTTTGAACTATTGTTGTTCAGTGATTTTATGAGACACATTTGTCCATTTTATCAAACCATCACAGAAGTCAAACTCATTTATAGTAAAAACTCTGATTCTTACTATCCCTAACCAAAAATAACCTTGATCTCTCCATCAACAACCTCTTTCTTTTCCATCTCTAACATTATCGACAACACTATTGTTTTAAAAATCGAGGTCTCTCTTCTGGTGACTGTGATGAGCTTGAGGCCAAACTCCATTCCACCGTCGACGACACTATTCATGTGCTTCATTCCATCGTCATTGTACAAATGTCTTGTAGTCTATCTTCGCTAGCGACTAGAGGAGCTCTTGTCTCTCCTTCATGCACATTCCTCGTGCTCTCTTATCTCTCTTTTTCTTCTTTTTATTTCAAAAGACGAAAAATGCTCCATGTTTGTCTGGGTCATTAAATCAACTAATGAATTTTCATTGTTGATTTACTTCTAGTTTGGACAAAGTTTAGTACGATATTGTAGCCTAATAAACATACATGACCGAATTCAAAGCTCCGCTAAACACCGTGGCTTATTTTAGATCCCACAAATGACGTGTTACTTGCAATAATGGAATTTTGCAGTAGGTGGCAATTTAATAAACCAGACATGAAACTAATCATTGATCCCGTTTATGGAATAATTGGGAAATATAAAATTTGTGTGATGTTTGTTGATGGCTGATCATTTACCAAAATGTAGCGGCACGAGCAGATAACTAGCCTATTTTTTAGTGGACAATAAAGTTACACGTAACTTGATTGGAATTAGGTTCTCCATAGACTGAAATTATGACGGTATACAAATCAAATAAATGAAAAAAATATAACGCTGATCCCAAGCAGTGTCGGACCCTAATTAATGGAAAATTTTGATAACATTTTTTATAGATTTGATTTTAAAAACACGTTTACCATTGTACCAACTCAGAGGCAACATTGAAGTTTGCTGGATGGGGAAAGAGAAGCACGTGTTTTTCCAATCCCTTGGCCCAACTGCACGTAGTAAGAAGGTGGATCTCTCTACTAGGCCCATCTCAAAGTTTTAACTTTTAAATTTTTTTGTTGATTCTTTTTCTTTATCAAAGTTTTGCACATTTAATGGGTGACAGGGTTAGAGGAACTAGGGTCAATCCCTCCTAACAGAAATAAAACAATAAATGTCTGGTAACTTAAATGAGGAGTAAAGCGAGATCGAGAGAAACAACGTCATCCCTCATTAAGTAATAGTTTCAGAATTATTACGGTATTTTCGTTATTGTAAAACGTCATGCCATTACGCAACCCTAAATGAATCCAAATATTCTTGAACTTCTACCAATCAGAACCTCAACATACGATGGACTTGACCTGATGTCGGGCTTTTAATGCTGGTTTCATGGGCTCTTTTGGGATTGGTCCTCTAATTCTGACGGCTGCATAACAACTGTATTACATCGTTTTCTGTAGTAAATATAGATTTGAGTCGGCTCAAATTACTATTAAAATTTTGGTATTGATTTTGTAACATTATTGACGTTTTTACCAATGTACGACTAGATATACAATGCTCAGAATCTTTCACATTTGTTGATCATTTCGGGTTAAATGCCGAGGATTATCGGTCAACGGTCATCGCAACTTTTGAGCCATTAAAAAAACGACCCGGTGCGTTGACTTCGCAATTACGCGTATTTACGATGTAGTAGACTAAGATTCGTACCGGAATCTGAAGACCAGACTAAGTAAAAAGTAGGAGAAACCACAATTTTCTGATTCAATCGCTATACTTACGTCCGTTTTCCGGGTACTTTTTTTTTAATAATATTTTCTCCACTAGGCATTAAAACAATAAAATACTCCTTGTATTGTATAACTAAAAAGCTTAAGCTAATGATCTTATATTCCTACTCTCAGAAACAGTCAGATGAACAATGCACAACGAAAGACGATCTACGTGCCCGTGGTTGTGGTGGTTGAACCGGCTCCTTTTCCTTTGCTCATTGTGTCGATCAATTTCGGATTAAACATATTTTAATTCAATTGTTTAGATTATTTTAAATATTTCATATTAGTTGATTTAAGTATTTTATCGTTTATTATCGATTACTCATTTTCCGGTTGAAACTACAGGGGGCATTTGGTCGACTTGTACAGATAACTTGTATTGAATATGCCGAAAGAACAAGAAGTTGGGCTCAAATGCCCTGGAGAGACGGAAATGCCGTTGGCGTTTCCCAACAACAAAGCAAATGATAGCTGGATTGAAGATTCCGACAAGCAATTGCCACCTGCTACCAATATTATTCTAAAGTTTCATTATAATTATATCGTTGTCGTATCCTTTGGTTGGCGCGCATGGCTGGATGTTAGGCATTTGTCAACGCCGTGATCGAGAGGTTATGTTTGGGGTTTGTTTACTAAACTTATTATACTAAAGTAATCATAGAATTTTTTTAAAAAGGTGTTAATGTTTATGATTAATTAGAAAAATAATATTCAAAAAAATTACTAAATTGTCCAAGTAAGACACTCGAAAAAAATTTTGTGACTTGGTTCAAGTCACGATAATCTAATCGAACAATTTTTATTCGTAGAATTTTAATTTTTTATCCACTAAGTCACGATATTTTTTTGGCAAAATATTTGCCTATAAAATACACAACAAGAGGGAGTGTTTACTCATCCATCCTTCTTCCTCTTTGTCACAATTTAATTTTTTTGTTTTAATTGAACAGAATCAAAGTACTATCAAGCTTCTCTTAGTTAAATTTTTATTGTGTTATATTGCATAATTAACTATGAATAATTTGTCTATTATCATAACTTTTTTTAGTATTAATGTATATGTACATGTTATTGATAAATTGTGAATAAAACTTTGTTTATATTACTTGCAAACTCGAGAGAAGATAAAGTTATTGTAAAAAGTTTGTAGTTTGTTATATCAAACCCAAATAATAACTTGGTGTGGATACCAATTTACGGTTAGCCATGGTCGAATTACCATGCTTGAACTGCCATGATTGAATCGACATGGCTAAACCACTATGATCAAACTACCATGGTTGAAATCCTGGTCAAACTATGATCATAACTTAAATTATTAATATTGATATTGTATTAATTTTTACATTTTGTCTTTGTATTTTTTTATTTAAATAACCATTTTTTGTTGTAAAAATATTTTGGCATATTATAAAAATAAAGTTGAAATACGATAGAGTAATTAAAAAAATAATCAAATCAATTTTGACTACCAAAGAGGAACTGAAGTAAGATTGAAATTCCATAAAAATATGTTAACTTATGATAAGTTATGGAGAAAAATTGTTGAAAAAATTACACTTCATCAAAATGAAGAAACTAACAGACTCATATTTATATGTCTTTCGAGAAGAAGAAATTTTTCTCAATTTACTATAAAAAATAAAAAAGATGTTATGAGCATGGTTCAGACCATGATCAACATATGTGGACCAGGCAGAGGATACATATCGGTAAAAATAATTATGGAGAAAAGAGAATGTAATAAATACAACCTAATGTCTGTTTAAGAAAATTAGTTATTGACATGTGTTAGTAATTATTATGACATTAATTTGTCCACACAGATGAATCTTGGTTTAGTTGATTCAGCAACTGTTTGACTTGAGAATGATCCCAGGGATGTAACTACTCCATCCCAGGAATTATCTTGAGGAAGGAGGCGACTAGAATGGGAGAGGGGGAGGCGTGAAAGAGGAGAGGCAAGACGAATTGAACGAGTGGCTCAATATTTTTCCCGTGCCTCAATTTTAAAAGACGAGATAACTAAGTCACAGAATTTTTTCTTGTAACTACCATCCCGTAATTATAAACAATATCATTTTTTTAGAAAAAATCCTAATTAGATGAGGTTAATCTAGTTTTAACCAAGAGGCTCATCTGAATTTTAACCTTTCAAAACATATTAGTATTTAATGTTTATTGAATTTTTTTCAAGTTTTAAACATTAAATTCAACTCAAAATCCGGCACTAGGTGAGTGAATATCTGGATGCTGTGCTTTTTTTTTGCGGGGTAAAGAGGATTTCATTGATCAAAGATCAGAGACACATCCATAGTAGCAATAAACTATCACGACAAGAGACAAAGGGACAGCAACTAAAGCCGTACCCCAAAAAACTATCTACAACATATGACACATCCTTCGTTATAGAGACGAAGTTGCAGCCGCCGGCCTCATTAAAAACCTATCTGATAAACCTGCCCCAACATGAGAAACCCAGAATAGGAAAAGAGAGCATCGCAGATATAGCTGCTCTAGCGATAACACTACAGAGATTTGCGTTATATGTTGACCCATTACAACTTAAAACCCAAGAGAGAAACAACCAAAACCACCAACTATACAAAAATTGGCCGAAACCCACTAAGAAACCAAGACTAGAGAACCAAGAGCAGGCCGATGTGAGTCATCTTCAAGAGTCGTCATCCACCTGTATAGACAGCCTCTTTAGTGCTTAAAAGCCGCTCTTTTTCTAAAATCCCTGTCAACATCGGTGGAGGAAAGGAGAAAAACTGAAAACTTACCTCATTCTCTAGTTGTAATTTTGTCAGAGCATGTGCAACTCTATTACCACTGCGACGCGAGAAACCAAACGAAGCCCCTTCAAATCCCTGAGCTGCTACTTTGCAATCCTCGACTAGCAAAGCAAGGTCACTTCTGTCTTGTTCTTGTCTGTTTAAAACCTGCACTAAATGGAGACAATCTAATTCGAAGCAAACGTACCTGAGACCAAGAGCCACTGCAAGCTCGATTCCAATTAGCGTACCATGAGCTTCTAGCAATGTCGGATGTATAGGGGGCACAAAACTCCTGACGAAACAAGCAACAAAATTTCCAGACTCGTGTCGCACCAAGGCACCTACTTGCGTAGCCCCTGAAGCATTAATGCCCGCATCTGAGTTGACTTTGAACCAACCCAAATCAGGAGGTCGCCACACTGTAGGTGGGTGACCACTAACCGTGACCTACTTTTTGTTGATATTGACATAGTCTGACCATAATCTGTAAACTGAATCCAAAACAAACAGGGCATTATCAAAGCTTTTATGATTAAAAACAATCTCATTTCTCATTTTTCAGATACCTCAAAGCCAAGAGGCCCTACGCCCTCTCTCATCATCATTTGAAATAGAAAATAATTCGGTACAGGCCTGTATAAGAGTGAGATCGTGACCAGAAAGTAAATTGATACCAGCCTTCCTCCACACAAGAATTGCCAACCTGCACTCAAAGAAGAGGTGAATACCGGTTTCTGCCGTTAAAGAGCAAAAGGGACAAAGATTGTCTACAAGAATACCACGGAGCAACAGGTTAGAGCGAATAGGGAGATTATTATCAAGTAAGCGCCATATGAAGGATCGAACCCATGGAGGACAATTGAGTCTCCACATCTGATTCCATACATCCTTAGAAAGAGTCTGAAGATTCCCTAATTCCGAAGATTCCCACCAATCTTGTAAGTCAATATAATAGCCCGACCGAACTGTATATATACCGTCTCTATTATGACGCCATCGGATTGTATCCTCAGGGAGCCTACTACTAAGTCGAATGCCAAGGATGAGGTTTCTATCTTTCTCTGAGAAAATTCGCTCCAGCAGATTCCGATTCCACTCGCAAGTTCCATTAATCAATAGTTCACTCACGTAATAGAACGAGTCAGATCCTGGATAAATGTAGCGTGGATGACCCAATTCTGATCCTGGCAACCAGCTATCTTCCCAAATAGCGATACGACATCCATTGCAAATTCTCCAATCTAGATTTTGATTAAGAAGCGACAACCTTGCTCTAATGTTTCTCCAAGTGTAGCTCGGTCTATACCCTATACCGACAGAATATAAATTCCCACGGGGAAAGTATCGTGCTTTCAAGACTCGAGTAGGTAGGGACTACAGGATACAGGATACTAAAGTGACATTTTAGGTATCTTTGCTGTGCTTATTGTTATCGACCAACAAACTTATTATACCAAAAGGACTACAAGTGGAAAATTTTGGATTTTACAAAGAAAGATTTCGATTATATCATGGGTGTCCTTCCAATTATGAGAGCAAAAAACAAAAGCCAACGCACACAGATTCTTACAGGTATTTTGTTGCTGTTGCCAAAAATAAAAATATTTGTATAGCCATAAATGTAGTCAGTTCTACCAACAGCTCCCGAAAGATCATTCATACTGGTGTTATTAGTGTGTCATCATCCCTACAATTGTTTTCTCGTCCTTGTTAGTCTCGTTACTGCATCCAATTTCTCTCCTACACTCATGCTAGTGTTACCTTTTTCGCCCATGTGCCCATGTCAATTTTATGTCATTTTTATTTCATTTTTAATACAACTAATTATATTAAGGGAAATGAATCTATAGGTACCTTGTGGTATCCAAAAATATCACTTTAGTATCCCTGTATTAAAGAACCCATTATTCGAGTCATACCTTACTAATTTTCCATCATTTTGGTCCCAAAATTATGTTACTACCCCTCCCTCAGTCAGAACCTAACCAAACCCAATTCAACCCGACCGAACCCAGATCCAATTCAACCCAATAGGGCGTAGAAAATAGGATATAATTCGGATTGAGCTAAAATCTTGCAAAAAAACATCATAAAAATACACCTGATTTACGAAAATAATTTTAGAAATTTTAGAGGCCCGGATGTATTTTTTTTATTTTTCGGTGCACTAAAAATTTATAAAATTGTATGAAATAAAAAATAGGATATAACTTGAATTGAGCTAAACTTTTGCAGGAAGAATCATAAAACCTTAAGAATCTCTAAAAAATTTAAAAACTAAAATTCATCTCTGGGAAAAGTTTCAACTCAATTGGACATATTTTCTATTTTATACAATTTTACAAATTTTTAGCACAACAAAAAATAAAAAAAATACTTCCGGGCCTCTAAAATTCCTGATTCATTTTTCAGAAATCAGGTGTATTTTTAAGATGCTTCTTGCAAAATTTCAGCTCAATCCAATTTATATCCTATTTTTTACGCCCTATTGGGTTGAATTGGATATAGGTTCGGTCGGGTTGAATTGGGTTTGGTTAGGTTCTGATTGAGAGAGGAGTAGTATCGTAATTTTGGTACCAAAATGATGGAAAATTGGTGAGGTGTGACTCGAATGAAGGGTTCGGTACTAAAATGATATTTTTGGATACTACAGGGTACATATAGATTCATTTCCCTTATATTAAACTTGAATATGATTATAAATAAATTTTAAAGTATGAAATTTTATGAAATACAAAATTTATATTAAGTTAAGAATATATAACATGATAAATTAAATATTTATATTAAAATAAAAAAATACATCAACAAAAAAACAAAGTATTAAATTATCCATAGAGTTACGACATTAGCTTGTGTTTAATTTTTTTTTTTGGAAGATAAGTTTTTTTTTTCAGCAACCATGGATTTCAACATCAATATATTCGCCTGATTTTTTTTGGCTTATGTGCTTTATTTTTATTTTTTTGCTACAGTTTTTTTTTCTGTTCGTCAATCTTTTCTTTCCCCATGTAGTTTTATGGAGGCTAACATCTCTTGTCTAACATCCTTAGCACTAAGTGGACGATTCTTATTTCCTCTATATGTGATTTTTTTTACTCTCTATTTTTTTACACCATCTCTATCAACTAAATTCTGGTGGGGAGTTTGGAGAGCTAATTGTTGGACCTTATAATTTAGGATTCTATTTAGATGTTTGCATATTACTTAAGCAAATATATGCAAGTCACTAAATATTTTGTAATACTTACCAACATATATTTAATGAGTCTCACACAACATCTGAATTGATTTACATGTGGGTCAATTGGATTTGCCAAGCAGGCAAAAACACTACATGGCTTAATGACGCAGAATGCCACGCTGATACGTGGAGGAAGATGCCACGCACTCATTCTCCACTTTGGTCCACGTGGAGGGAAGACGCCACGCACGCACTCCCCGCTTTGGCTCATCTTAGGTATGAATATTCTCTGGTTTGAATTCTCGCAGACTTGCCCATCAAACAGAGTGTAGATTTTTTTCTGTGATAAATGCAATACAAAAGACAGTTCGGGTCGTGCATTTATATTTAAGCATGCACGGATTAAGACCTTGTTATTTTTATTTTTTTTTGAAATCTGACCATGGTCTTCATATCTTCGAAACAAGGATTAGTTCACAATAGTTACATCGCTTAAGAACTTTGTCATTCTAATCAACCCGACACAATACTTTTCATTCATGTTAATGACTTTCGGGAAATGCTCAAAGCAAGTGGTCATGTCGAAAATAAGAAACTTGCTATTGGTAAACTGTCGAAAATTCACCCAAAGTGAACGTCTAATGGCTCAATAGCCTCAAACTCTTTGTTTCAACTTTGTGAAACACATAGAAAGACCCATTTATAGCTCAAGAAGAAACAACCCAGGAAGTTTTCAGAAACGAACCGAGGTTCGTAACTTCTTTGGTTTCAGTATTCGTATACTCATATCTATCGTGTATCCTAAGGCTGACCAAGACATTTTTTTTCAATTACCATGTAAAATACAGAAAAGAATATAAACAAAGATTTGTTCAACCAATAAATTAAATGACGGCTTTTGAAATCCACCAAGCTTCCACAAACAACTCCAAACTGACAAACGCTACAAGAGCAAGAAATGACCAAAAGTGGGAAAAAAATCAAGTGTGAGCTGCAGGAAGTGGAATATAGACTTTAGTTACAAACCTGTCTGCTGGGTTTTTGCCCATCCTAAAACCATCTACAAACCCCACCAAACACTAACAAAAACAACCAACCAACCAACTGACCGACGACGAAAATACATCATCAAAGCATACGAAGAGAAAACCAAACACCCAACGAAAATATATAGATATATAACGAGTCACATTTAAATATATCACAGCAAACCTAATCAAGTAAGTCATCATCAGCAGCAGCACTAACGCCTGGGGATCATTCGGATATGTGCAGGGATTCAATGTTCTTGCTCAGCTCCTCCAGCTTCTTGAGCCTCAACCGCTCGCTTTCGCTCACCAGCTGCTCCATCTCAAATAAAGTAATAAACACGACATAAATGAACCGGGTATAAGATCTTCTCCTCCATACAATATACAAGTTCCACATACTTTCTAGAATCGCGCAAAATGGAAAAAATCGAGGCTCACCTCCATAAGTTTGGTAATGAGCTGTACTTTCTCCCTGTTCTTGTCATTGAAGGCCTCGAGCGCATCCTTGTATTCCTTTTCCTGAGAAGACCCTCATCGAAAAAGAAAAATCAGTACAAAATCACTGGTCCCCAACCAAACACAAAACATTATGTGGCCACGAAAGACACACTCAACAAGGTATCCAAAGTCTAGTATAAAATCCTGGTGGCTATTTTGGGATATTCTTTTAATTTATACAAAACATCAATAAAATTCACCTTCTTCTGGACAGCGTTTCCTAGTGGTTTTAAATCTTTGTTCACCGTATCGATCTTCTTCCGAACCAGTGTCACTTCCTTCCTCATTGGATCAGACAGAGAATCCAGCTCCTGAAAAACATAATTAAGTATTAGCTAATTATAATTGGTAACAAATACTAACGAGAACATATACAAATCATTCAATTAAAAATTATTTCCTATCAATTTCAATTACTTGATTAATTAATAAATTAATTAAAGGCTATAATTACGGTAATTAAGCTAGACCCATCTCGGGGAAGCAGACAAAAGAGGTGGACAACAACCACACAACGGCTCTTTAAAGATTCTACCTAATTATCCTTACCAATCCACCTAATAATTTCATTAATTTATCCGTAATTAAGCTAATTATACTAATATCATCATCTAGTTGAATTTTCATAATGGATACAGACAAAAGCCTCAACAAATATTAGGGTTTCTTTTTCCCCTTTTAAAACACTAAATCACTCCGTAATCTCAGATCCAGCCCTAATTAACCCCTAAACGAAATAAATCAAACCTAAAGAACTCCCCAAATCAACCGTCGCATGCACCCAAAAAAAGGACAGAAATTAAAAAACTAATAATAAAATGAGGCGAAAAAGTAGTGACGTCATCATCACCTCACGGATCAAGGCGAGGCGCTTGGTCTCCTCCTCGACGCGGCCGAGCTGAGCCTGGACCTTTTCGCGGATCTGGAGCTTCTTGCGCTCGATCTCCTCCTCCTTAGCCCTGAAGGCGGAAAGCGCCGACCGAGTCATCTCCTCGTCCTCCTTGGACATCTGGCTACTGAAGCTCAGACTCCCCGAGTTCTGCTGCACCATCGCCGTCGACAACTGCTGGTTGGTGGCCGGAGGCGGCGGCGGCGGCGGTTGAGAAGACTGAACCTCCATAATCTCTGGCGGCGGTGTTGATGACGTGGAAGCTGCTCCGCCTTTCTCTCTCTTCAACAGCAAGGCACCCAGCTTGCCTATACTTCTCCCCCCCTCGCTTGAGCTACTTCCCTCCTCCACACTTGCTAATTCACCAAAGAGCTCTCTAAAGAACTCTCTCTCTCTCTCTCTCTTTATCTCTCTCTGTTTTCTCTCTCTATCTCTCTGGAATTTGGTTTTGGGTGGGGTATGATTATGGTTTGTTCTTTCTCTCTCTCTCTCTATATCTTTTGTTTCCTTTTTTTTCTCTCTCTTCTGTTGTGATGTTTTTGGTGTGTTCTCTCTCTATTATAGAGAGAGGGGAGGGGGACTTGGTGGGGTTATGGCTTTAGAAAAAGTTGTTCAAAGCCAATAAGCCACCTTAGCCCAGCTCCTCCATACTGTATTTTTTTTTTTCAGTTTTCCTTTTCTTTATTTTATTTTCCTTAACTAATGCTTAATTAGCGCTTAATTACCATTTATATGGTTGGAATTAATTTTTTTGAACCCTTTGTTATCGAAACTAGAGCCAGATTAAATATTTGAAATATGGCAAATTTTTGTTAACACATATTTAACATTATTGTGTTGTCAATTACTTACCCAGAAGTTACTCAAATATTTTATTTACATGATATATTTTTTGTTATAATTTTACAAACAACATTGACACAAAATAGTATTACTCAAATACTAATACCAGCGAGTTGTTTTACCAACTGAATTGAAATGATTTGTTTACGAAGTTGACATCCTTAATATTAATAACAAAAATAACATTATTTTTTTGGTACGAATAGCAAGCTAATGAAATGACGAAACAACCCCCAGGCAAAAGATAAGGGCAGGGCGATGTGGGTTTTCCAACGTCCACTAAAAAATAACTTGCGCAAACAAAACAGAGTGTACTGCAAGAAAAAAACAAAAGAAAAAGGTTTAGAACCCCACACTACTTAGATTTGAGATTTCTCTTCTCCCCCTAAATATTTCAAATTCCCATGTTCATGTTTTGAAAACAAATTTCCCGAACCTACGTAACGGTAAACTAACATTTATTTATATCCTACAAAGACAATAACGTTCTTTTTGTGAATTCCATTTGCTTCAGTTTGGAAAATTTCGGCCGTTATTTTTTTTTTTTAATATTCTCCAATCAATTGCATTAAATACAATATGGAATCTTCCATTATTAGATGCGGTTGCGATGCTAATTTTTTTAGTTGATACCTACGATCTCGCTACTTTGTTTTTGAGAAATTATATATCTCGATACTCATTTAAACACTAATTTAAATTTGTCCCAAATAGAATCTTTGAAATATAAGAAATTCTATTTTTGTTTAAATTCAAATTAATCAGGTAAATGAGTTAAAAAATTAAATCTGCATGAGTGTAATTAGGCGCTGCATTTTGATATGGAATTTTGGAGTTTGGACAAATGGAGGTTGACCTGACATTGACCATAATTCGTAAGTTTTTATTTAAATTTGTTTGACGGACAACTCCAACAACCTTATTATGTTAGTTGCTTCATACATATGGCATGACTGTCATGACCCGATTTGTTTATTTGCATACGACAAGGAAAAAAAACCATTATAAAGTATCTCTATAATTTATCACGTAGCCTCATGACATTTCTCTACTGTGATTTTTCATCGTTTTAGAATTTAAGGCTATTTTTATTGAGGTATATTAGAATCTGATTTTTAATGATCTTAATTTAAAATATATCATTTCTTGTTTGGAATTTCAAAATTACAGTATTGATTTTTTCAATGCTGCCTTCCTGTTATTCGATATAAAAAACAATCTCTTCGCAGAAAATGATACACCAACCGGATAATTACTATACATTATTTTGTCGAATAACTATTTTTATCAACTACTTTTCAATTTGTAAAATATTTGATCTTAGACGAACGAAGGTAGCTTTTTTTGTTGTTGTTGTTGCAAAATGTGCCTACATCTTAATTACCAAACATATCAAATTCTTGAAAATGACGCGTGGCTAATATTTCTACAAAATAGGTCTTAAATCTAGAGATAGATCGGCAAGGAAATTGTAGTGATATTTGATTAAAATTCATGATAACTTTTTTTTATAAATGGATCAATATTATATCTTGGTATTTACATTCATACAGTATAATAGTGAAATACACTATTTGAAAAATACGACCATAAAGTCAAAATCCAATGCCAAATCGAGGAGAAATCGGTTTAACATGTGTTATTACCCTATTTGCACCCCGATATGTTTAATCAAAAAATTCAGTCCAAATACGGTAGAGTTTGCTAAAACTTTTTTGTGTGAAGGAATTGCTTGAACTTGAAGAATGGAATATCGGGCTTTTTGTGGTGAAAAGGATAAGGCAACAGCCAAAAGTGAAATTCTCCTGGTGGAACTTTTCTGATCAGGAACATGCATCCGAAAGTTTTTCTATTGGTACGTTTTTAATTAATGGTAATAATATTTTGAAGATTTACATTGTAGACTCTTTTCGTACAAATACGAAATTACACCTACGGTTTCTATAAAATTTGAAACGATAAATTTTGGTGAATAAAAGATTATGCGCATATTCCAAGTTCCCCTTCATTTAGAACCAATTTTTATATTTTCATGTATTTCCACTTGAGAAGAACTCTGGTGTCTGTGCCCATCCCCTGGTGAGTGCCTGAGGCAAAGCTAGGTGTGAAGTAGCGAGGAAGGGTCAGCTGTGCCAATACAGTTGGAGCCGTAGGAGCAAAGGAAGAGTACATTACAGGGTACCTTCGTCTTTTTCGCATGTCAAGTAAACAAAAAAAAAATGAAAAAAACAATCATTAGCCATTAAGACATATTTATAATTATTGTTTTTGGTGAAATTGTATTAATAATAACTGGTTGATGTTGAGAAATTTTTATTAGTAGAATTGTTGTACTTTAAGTCCGATGTTGAAGAATAAGTCGTAGTTGGAAAAAGATTACAAAACCATCACCTCAACATGCCAAAACCACATTTGTATTAATAGCACAACACTTAACATGAACATGCAGAAATTTAGGATTTAATCTCAAGTTTAGTGTAAGAAAAAATTATTTTTACAAGAAAACTGTAACCTCGACATTCCATTAATTCATTGCTTAATTTACGTCCGCCATAAACAACGTCCAAAAAACAAAGTAATTAATTAGTGTAAAGATATTTTATAGATTAATTTGAGATGTTAAATTTCTTAGCCGTATTTTAAAACACTATAAAATTTAATGATAATTATATGTATTACTTGAAGCTAAATTTATTTACCTCAATTTATATGTACATCTTAATCAACAATATCACGAAGTATGTCGATTATGAAAAAGAAACGTAACTACGAAACTGGAAGGAGAATTGGGTCCCCTGACAAATGTGGCTAACTTCCTCTAATGGGATCAGCAATAAATAATCTATTGAAAGCGTGATTTGATTTTGATTTGGTTAAAAGTTATGATTGGGTCAAGGTGTACAATTATTTTTGTTGATCATAATCTATTTCTATTTTAATAATTAAATATTCAATAGAAAATTTTTATTTTTGTAGCTTGAGTTAAAAATATTCATTAAAAATTCAAAAGCCACCATCGCATATAATTTAATTTTACGACTTCAATATAAAAAGAAAATGGTTTGCCAACTTGTACAAGTATAACATTTTTGGGGTCGCGGTCGGGCCGGCGGGTCACCATTTAGGTATTTGGCGTGTTTAATCAGAATATCTTATCCTTTTAAATAGACGGTAAAGACACTATCTTGAGATCAACGGTCAAGATCAATGGATAAACACAGATCCTGGCCCCAGGAATCTTATTAGTGGGCCCATCCAACGGTGCGTGATGATGATCGAAGCACCCGGATAATCGGTTAAACAACAATTATGTGTTGAAGCATTTGCAACTTTTTTTAATTAAAAAATATTATTTTATCTACTAATTTATATTCAATTTAACAACAGAAAAATTCCCTCCCAAAAAATATTTTGACGACATTATATTTATAATAAATCGAACCTGAAATCTCTTTACTAATTTTTTTCAATAAATATTGACATCTTATACTTGGGTTCTTCCTCTTATATAAATAAATCTACACTTACATTTAACTTAAGCGTCAATGGAGTGTAAAATAAGATAAATTTTATTTTACAACTCTACAGACTGTAAAACTTTATAGTCTCATAATGCCATCGTTGATTAGTATAGATATAAATTTGCATACGATAAAAAAGAGTTATGTTATTGCAATTGGTGATAATTTTATTGTAAGACTATAAATTTTGTATGTGCAACCAGAATTGTCATTTGAAATTTTACCGTATAAACACAATAATTTAAAAATTTTACAAGTGGCTGTGCAGCTAAATAATATCTTATTATCTACATAAAATCCATCCTAATGAAGGTTCGCATGTGGCCGACTAAAATTACATTTATACACATTGTGGGGGTATAATTCTTATTGAAAGATAAACTTGAAAAATAGTTTGGAGGTTAAATATTAAAGTGGGCATAAAGAAAAGAATTTGCAACTAATGCCACCACAATCATCGAAACACATATTGTACATACTACTCTATCGTGTGTCCGAGTTACACATGATCTGAATTGTCAAATCGCGTGCATAACTAATTTGAACGGTCGATCTACGAAGATCTGAACCATCGGATATATTGTGTGCACACAATTTGATGGTCATGGATCGCATTCGCATGCAAGCGTACACACGAGAGAGACATGTGTACTCCAATTTTTTTCGATCCATAGAAATGAATATTGTATACACATCTTTTTGTGTGTACGTATGTACACGATCCAAACCGTCAGATCGCGTGCACAATTTATCTAGAACATAGATCATCCCCATAAGTGAACTCAATTATTGTAGTGTCAAACTCACCTCCCGCCTTAGACTAGGCACAGCAGGGTGCATCACGCCTCCACTATCCCACGTGTTAGCTTGTGATTGGCGAGGCATTAGACTCTGTTTGACATGGGACCGCCCTACGCCACGCTGATGCATATCTACATGGCGTGTCCTAGTTGATCTACGTGGCTACTTTTGCCACATATTTTTTTGAATATTTTTTAAAAGTTTCTTGTACCATTTTTTACCCTTTTGTTTGAAGATTTTTTTATTGTTTTATAAAATTATTTATTATTGAAATTGTTTGAACTATGAAATTTGAGAAAATTTATACAATTATGTAATTGGCAAAATTATGTAATTATGTAATATGATAAAAATTATGTAACTTAATGTAACTTGACAAAAATTATATAACTTAATATAATTTGACAAAAATTATGTAATTTTATATATAAATATTTGATTTAACAAATTTTTTGTTATTTTATAATTAGTTGTAATATTTTTAAAATTGTCCAAAATTATATTTTAGTTTATTACAGTTATCTGTGTTAAAAATAAAAATAAAGTTGACATAAAATTGACATAAAAATATTGTAGTAAAAGCATATCTCCAATTACTATGGAAAAAAATGAGCATGAACTGACGTGGTAATTACAACACGATGGGTATGGTAGGGTATTGGTAGGACTCTACTCATACCCTAGTTTTAAAAGTCGGACCCTACCCTATCCTCCACTCTTAAAAAATTTCAAGACTAGATTCATACCCTTAGCCTCGGGGTCCATAAAATCTACATGGTCTTATAGGGTTCGACCCTTGAATTCAATGCACAATATTTTTTAACACAAAATTTTAATTGAATCATAATGAATATACAAAGATTTATCATAAAATATTTAGTATATCAATAAGAAAATTCAAAAAGTTAATTTTATGTAGCATATTTCAAAATACTTAACAACAAATATATTATAATTTATTAAGTAAAAAGTAATATTAAAAATTGTAATTTGGGTAGCAGGAGGATCTATTTAGGTCTAATTAGGGTAGTGTCTAAAGTAGGGTAAAATGGTAAGGGTAGGGTAAAAATTGATAGGATTCAAACCCTACTCTCGTCCATACCTTCAAATATAGACTCATATCTATACCCTACCCTATACCATGTCAAAGTCAATAGACCCGCGACCCACAAGATAAGGGTAAGGTCCGACCCGCAAGGTATGGGCATTTCTGCCATCCCTAGTCATGTCCCGAACTACAGAGCTTTACACTTTAGTAGGGATGACGATGGGCAGGGTTGGGTAGGGTATTGGTACGGGTACCAATACCCTAGTTTAAAAATTTGGACTCATACCCTACCATAGACCCTTAAGATTTATCATTACTAGATTCATACCCTTACCCTTAGGGTCCGTAGGGTCTATAAGGTCTTATAGGGTCCGACCATCAAATTAAATATAATATATTTTTTAGTATAAAATTTAACTAAATCATAATGAATATATTAAAATTTATTAAAAAATATCTTATAGATCACTAAAAATAATTAAAAAAGTCAATTTCGTAGATTATATTTCAAAATATTTAAGAAATATATTATATTTTTTAAATAAAAATAATAATAAGTCTAACTAGAGTTTAATTATTATTTAGTTAGGGTCTAGTTAATGATAAGGTCTAAATTAGGGTAAAAGGGTAAGAGTAGGGTAAACATTCATAGATTCATACGTGCGGATCGAACCCTACCCTTACCCCGTGGGTCGAAAGTCTATTGACTTTGACTGGGTCTAGGGTAGGGTATGGGTATGGGTCTATATTTAAAGGTAGGGTCGAGAGTAGGGTATGAATCTATGAATCTATAAATTTTTTATTTAATTTTAAAGAAAAAAGAAAAGATAGCTAGCGCACACGATGAAATCTCACAAGGATATTTAATTTACATAGATTAATATGCTATCGTACAATAAAAAATTATTATAAATCTAATTTTTTTGAATAACTGAAACAATTTTTAATATTTAATCTGGTGGTGCGCACAACAATTTCTAGATATAATTAAATACTCTAATCTTGTTATGTATGCATTTTGCAAAGTTTCATAATACGTACGAATTTTGTTCCTGAACTGAACCCCCGTGTTCTATCAATTTATTGTTAAAATTTCATGTAAAAAAAATTGATATCTATTTACGATCGTACCCGAATCAAAATGCATATAAGATGTTACATATTATGGAGTTTTAAAATTGTGTGTGGTGCGGGAAAATTTCTGAGCTGACCCAAAGGGGGTTCAGACTTGGTGCAGGATCCACGTGTTCAGCACTGTGTTGGACACGCGGATTCGATGGTTTAAACACGCGGATTTGATGGTTGTATATTTGATTCGATGGTTTGTATGTATGTCTGATTCGATGGTATGGTGTGTTGTAATTCGATGGTATGGTATGCTTGATTCAGTGGTATAAAATGTCTCATTCAATGGTTTGACATCCAATTCAATTATTTGTATATTGTGATTCGATAATTTATATATTATGATTCGATGGTATGGTATGCATGATTCACTGGTATAAAATGTGTGATTCAATGGTTTGTATATTGAGATTTGATGGTATGGTATGCATGATTCAACAATATAAAATATCTAATTCAATGGTTTATATATTGTGATTCGATGGTACGGTATGCATGATTCGATGGTATAAAATGTCTGATTCAATAGTTCGATGGTATGGTATGCATGATTCACTGGTATAAAATATTTGATTCAATAGTTTATATATTGTGATTCGATGGTATGGTATGCATGATTCGATGGTATAAAATATATGATTCAATGGTTTGGCATGTCGAATCACAATATATAAACTATCGAATCACAATATACAAACAATTAAATCGGATGTCAAACCATTGAATGAGACATTTTATACCACTGAATCAAGCATACTATACTATCGAATTACAATACACCATACCATCGAATCAGACATACATACAAACCATCGAATCAAATATACAACCATCGAATCCGCGTGTTTCAAACCAGATCCAAATCCGTTCCAATGACCACCACCGAACTAACCTACGGAAATTCGCAAGTACCCTCTGGAGACATCATTAATTTTTCTTCCTTCTTTATTTTCGGTAAACCACCTGATATCTATTTATATTAATCCACGTTTTCGCAACGCACTCCACGACAATGTTCTTAAAAAAAATTTGTAGATCATGATTTGAAGACAACGTATTAGATCCCTAGGATTAATATTATATTAAATAAAACTAATAAGAAAAGGTGAGAGAATGTGATTTGGTAAAATGACAACAATTTCTGTTATCACATAATTTTGAATTTTAATTATTTTCTCTTTTTATATAATTAATTAAAATATATATTCATTAAAAATATAATTTAAATTAATTAAACATGCCAATAAAAACAAAAAATCACTAATTCTACCTTGGTTGCCTGGAGTAGCGCATGTCCAGCATAGTGCTCGTGAACTTTACAAGCCCTGCACCAAATCCTCTCCCGACCCGAAGCTGGAAGTCTTCTATTTTTTACACGTTACACATGTTGTCTAGAATATATCAGTCTTGACATTAAATCAGGAAAAAATCCCAACCAATTAAGAATCTTTCCTTCGACAGTTGTATACTGCCAACTGCAAATTAGAATCTCGGCTCGGACCATGACGATTGTCTTATAGCGAACCCTTTTGTGGCTAAGAAATATTCGATCTCCCTCAGACAAATTATATTTAATGCATGAAATTTTGTGTAAATGCTCTTTTCAGGTAAGCGTCCAGCCCATTTAAATGCAAATGACAGGCTGCTAGTTAGTTTATAAGTATAGCTGTCAACAACTACTATATCATTAATCACGTAAATTAACGCTTATTGTTCATAAAATACACACTTTCTCCCCTTATTTTCCAACAGTTACTTTCTGATCTCTTTAGTTTGGAAAATTGAAGATTCAAGCTTTATTGTGAAGATCACGTCCTTCATTGACCGTCCAAAATGTGAGATTGCCCTCTGGGTTGTTTATATTTTAGATTGAACCATATATATAGATTTTGAGACTGAATTATGTGTGTTAGGTGTCATTTATTTTTACGCTACTAATTATTATGGCTGTTAAAACGTTTCAATTGTTGTACCACTGTCAACCCTTCACTTCTAAAATAGACCTGACATTGTAGCACCCAAAGCCTGTCAATGGATCCAAAACAGGTCAGGAGACTCAATAGAAGAATTATTCTCTGGCCCATTAGGTCAACAGTCGGGTATCATAACTAATTAAGTCAAATTTCTTTTACTTTCCTCCCTAGGTCAAACTGAAATATCCAGTGCCGTATTTATACGTAAGAAAAATAGCCAACACTTATGGCGCATTTTTTAACAAATTGCAAGTATACATATAGAAATTACCAAAATGATAATAATTAAACTTATTGATTGTTGCACATTTTAGTGCCCGTGAGCACATTTTGCCTGAACAATAACCTAGGTAAGGATTAGCGTTAGTTAAAGAATTATCTTAAACTTAAGTCCTAATACATTTTGACGTCTTACCGATAGGTTGTCTCTTTAACGATGGTTTCGAATTTACGACTCCAATTCACGGGTACATGGAGACTCGAAACCTCCAGGGCTTGTTGGATACCTTTGTTGGCCAGTTGGTGCTGGAAAAAGGCTACCACGTGGTCCTCGTCTGGCTGCTAGCAAATTTTTACCATTTCCAATTCTGAAATACAAATTAATATTTTTTATGAATTCATATAACTTTATTAGAGCATCTCTATGATCAAGTCATGAATTTACCAATCATATTTTATACTAATTAGTTAGAGGGAGTAGATTCGGTCGAGACCACATATGAGAATTAAAGAGATCCGGTTTATATAAAAGGATAAAAATTAATGATTAATAACCAAATCTTTTTCAAAAAATATTAGAATCCCTAAAATCTTGGTAACTAGAAACGCAAGATCCCTAAAAATAATTTTCTCTCCAAAACCCTAAAATTTCCCAAGTGTAAAGTTCTCTCCCTTGTAAATCTTAATTCTTTCCACTTTCTCCTCCGACGTCCCTTGGAGGCGGGGTATTCGTTTATTTTGTATAAGATATTAGCTTAGATTTGTTATTAGCACCGAGTTAGTTATAAATGACACTGATTTAAGTTGTAAGTGATATTAGTTTAGGTTGTACGTAGTTATGCGACACAACGACACTAGTTTAAAGTTGTAAGTAATATTAATTTGTGTCAAATAAAATATTGATTGTAGTTCTATGAGACACTTTGCAATTACATAATCCTAGTTACAATCACGGTGACACTAACTTTGCAATTAAACACATTAATTATAATGATCAATAACACTAATTATAAAGTTAATTATTATTGGTATTTATATCATATAAATCCAAGACGCACACTTAACTTTGTCACATAGCCCAACACCACGAGGCCAACCAAGATGGGTCTTCCTCTCTGGCCATTTCGACTTCCATTTTCACATGTAAACTGGCCGTTAAGTAACAAACCGGGCTTACAGCTGCTCTGGAATGGGGATCTACTCACTAATTTTAAATGTTGGATATCGGGTCCTATGTTAAGTGTGAATTTTGATTAATAATTTATATTTGTGAATTTTAAAATTTTCTTAAATAAATTCAAATTCTTTTCTACCTAAACTAGTTTTGGGACTGGCATTTTCTAGTGTTATATAGATGAATTTTGTAACCACCAAATTATTATCTATTGTAGTAGAAAACTTAAGGTAAAAGCTACCCCAATATTTACACGCGTATGTAAGAATATGCTTTTTTTCTCTCTCAAAAAAGTGTATGGTTACACAATCGTCCATTACGTTATAAAGATTATCAGTAAAATTATATTGAACCAGACCAGTGATAGACGATTACGGTTTAACCGTGTTAGCTGCATTACAGATTTTGTAATTTGTAATTTTGGGTTGAAAATGTTTTCTGCAATTTAATAAAATGGAGTTAATCAAAACATAATTTTAAAAGTTAATTGATTTCAATAACGCCAAAGTTTCGAGCATTTCATATAGCGTATGGTAACAAAGGGATAAACCCGAATAGACTGAGAAGAAAGAGCTACTTGGGCCATGGTGGATAAAAAAATGTATGCTTTGTTATAAATTGCCGAGGGAATACCAACGTTGCACATTTCCAAGACTATGAAGCAGGGTTTTAAAAAATGACCCGAAGGTTGATCTGGATTTTGGTCCGACCTCCAGGTCGGCCAGTCCAAGCGACCCAACCATCAATTGGGCCGGAATTTTTTTTTTTTTTAATTTTTTGCAATGTTTTGAATTATATATATAGGTAAATAATTTATATAATAAATTAATAATAACATATAAATATACTAATTTTTATAAAATATACTAAATAAAATATATATATAAATAGATAATCTCGAATAGGTAAACTGCTTCCGGTCCGACCAGAAACCAGGCGGTCCGATAAAAAAATAGGGCAATTTGCCCAGTTTATTGATAAAAAATGGACCGCCCATGGAACTAATTTGTGGTCCGACCAGCAATCGGACCGCATTTTTGAAAACCCTGCTATGAAGTCGAAACTCTAGGAGACCAGACAATTGAGCCCAAATTGTAAAAAGGTTCTGTAAAGGGAATTGTTCGGGGAGTGCGTCACCGCCACGGGCCTGATCGTGACTTTGATTCCAATTAAATAAGCCCATGGTCTAAACTCACCTCTGAGTTCGAATTACAGACCCAACCAATAGTCTCATTTTCGGTTTCCAGGTGTCCAATGAGAGTGGTGAAAGTGGTATGTACATTGAATTAATCTTTATAAATTTAAATTTTACGAATATAAAAAATATTAGTAGAATCATCATTAAATTTCGCTGACATACAAAATACATTCGTAAAAAACAAGCACACAAATCTGTGAAATAAATTTGAAATTATGCAATAGATGATTGACGTATGGATAATCCACATGCATATATCGTGCTTACCCGTTAAAGCTATTTCACTCTTTTTTTTTTCCATCTTTTCTTTCCGGAAAGCTTTATTTCAATCTCCAAGCAAATTGACCTCGGTATAAGACCACATCAATGAAAACCTGGACCACGTGGGACAGAGATGCGATTTAGATGAGACAACTTTCCTGGGCACATTGCGAAATTTCTATTATATCATCCGCAATAGAATTAACGGTATATCTCGTCCTTGTAATCAGGGTTTCAAAAAATGCGATCTGATCAGTGATCTGACTGGTCAAACTGTGAATTGGGGTTCATGGAGAGTTGTTTTTATGTAAAAAAAAGGACTCTGGTCAGACCGGATTATTTTCGACCCGACCAGATAGTTTGCTCGGAAATTCGGTCAGACCGAACAGTTTGCTCGAAAATTTGATATTTTTATATATATTTTTATAAAAGTTATAGATTATTTACTTATATACCTATCTATATTTCAAAAAATTATTTAAAAATCAAAAGAAAAAAAATCTAGTTTGACCGGTAGTTGGGCCTGTTAGACTGGCTGACCGAGAAGTCAGACAATTTCGGGTCGACCTCCAGATCATTTTTTAAAATCCTGCTTGTAATCAATAATTGATTTTTTTTTTCACGTTTGTTTTAACTATTTATCCATTTTGATTTATATTAGTGTCCCTGATTTGCCTTCGTTACTATGCAACATTAGTTCTATGTTAGATATGTTTAGTTTTTAATACTATTAATTTTAATATAATTACAAACTAATAAAAAATAAAATTAATTTCAAAATAAAAATTATATGATTTGATGCAATGTAAATAATTATAAGTAATTCAAATTACAAATATGAAAAATATAAATTATATAATTAACTACAAAATTGGATAAGTACAAATTACATAATTAATTACTATTATCAAATTTTTTTTGTCAAATATACTCAAGTAAATCTATTTTAGAGCACTATGAACTTTTCTATTGTGAAACTATATTCTAACAGTCATACAGCCTTTGACTTGAGTAAAGAATTTAAAATAGTCTTTGATGTTGGTACTGGATCTGTCATTACAACAAGTTTTAAGATAATAATGAAGATATTTATCTCGTTCATCATCTACTATTATATTAGCAATATGGTACATGTTAACATAATTCTTCACGTTAATTCCTTTTCTCAAAGAAGATATGAACGTTTGATAAATGCAAAATGAGTTTGAAGAATTTTGCTTCTCTGACATGCAAGGGCAAGACTTGTCTATTTTTCCCTATGAGTTTCTCACCCCTAATTAATACATGTAATGCATGCGTCAGAAGTGAAGGCATGCCAGAGGTCTCAATGTGCTTAAAATAATAACACAAGGGATGTACTATCTCAACAAGTTTTTTTTGGTATAATGTAATATTTAAATGGTGAATAAATTAATTAATCTAAATCTATTACGGCCGCTATTTTGAAGGATAAACTAGTTATTTTACTTGACAAAAAAATAAAGAAATAGGTGCTGAAGTTAACTAAGGACCCGAAACCAATATTTTTTTAAAATATAGGGACGGCTAAATAATTTTTAAAAAAATAAGGACCCGAGAGGAGATTGTAATTAAGACTAGGCACTAGGGGGTAATTCGCCCAATAAAAAAACTTACACATGCCTAATTTGAATGGGGAAATTTAATTTTTCTCTTCCATATAACTTTACTTATTTTAATCAAGAATCTATTGTGCATGTTTTATGTGCGGGTGCAATTGATTGCAAATTGGATACGATTCTTTAATTTGACGATGAATCTTAAAAGAATTAAAATAACTACACCCAATTTGCAGCCGGTTTCAATATATTGTTAAGGTCGAAAACTTAGAAATTGGAGATTCTTGAAAGATTATCAAAAAAAGGGAAAAGAATAGAGTGGGAAAGAAGAGATGAATAGGAGAAAAATGGGAATAGAATCTATGAGAATATTATTTTCAAAATCAGAATTAATCTTTCGTAACTGTCGACTTCCTTATTTATGCTGGTTAAGCCAAATTACAATTCAATCATTACACATTTATACAATCTACAATGTAGTCCTTATCATAACAGCCCCTCCCCTTCAAGTATCCTTGTCCTCTAGGACCTGAGATTGACAAAATGGTTCGTAATTAACAATCATAGCAAGCTAAAAGGCAAATACTATGACTAATTGAGTACAAATCGTCTCTCTAAAAGGATACTAAAGTAGAAGAGTGGTCGTAATCCACACTCAAAACAAGCAGAAGAGTGGTCGTAATCCACACTTATAATAAGCTAAAGAGCAAATACTATGAACTACGGATCGCAATTCATCTCTTCACTCTAAAGTGGAAATAATCAGTTGTCATTAGTAGTATACAAGATTAGATCCACGAAGTAAGGGAACTTGCTACGAATATCAGTAACATCTTCCCAAGAAGCATCTTCCTTATCCAAATTTTTCCACTGCAGCAACATCTATTTAACTCTGTGTCCTTGTCATGTAATTATCATGTGGGCTAACACCTTATCGAATAGCACCAAGAAGTTCCCATCATTAGCTAGAACAGGCAATTTAGGAGTAATCATAGCAGTAGGAGGAAGACATTTCTTTAGAAGAGAGACATGAAAGATCCGATGAATTGCACTACCCATGGGTAGCTCTAAGTGATAAGCAACCTGGCCAACCTTTTGCAGGATCTTAAAGTGTTGGGAAACACGACACCCCGACCTTTACCAGGATCACGAGCTAAGGAAATTGTTCTACACTCACCCCACTCAAGCTACAAAGACTCACTCAAAT
This sequence comes from Hypericum perforatum, assembly GCA_012979155.1. NCBI lineage: Eukaryota > Viridiplantae > Streptophyta > Magnoliopsida > Malpighiales > Hypericaceae > Hypericum > Hypericum perforatum. Next base: position 338,876 of record SOPF01028102.1, on the reverse strand, counting down.
AAATAGACTTTATTGAAATATACCAGAGAAATTTTACAAAAGAACGGGTATCTCACTTTACTCTTTCTAATTGGGAATACTTTACTCTTCCTCATTTATGAGAAGCCTTTCTCTCTTTGGACTCTTCTTATTTTTTCCTTGATTGGTTAGGAAGCCTTCTACCCCTATTTATACTACTCCACTTCCTCAATGAATGGTGGAGATTAATTCTATCCTGCGGCGGAGATTGATTCTCTAGAATGCTCTACACATTCTAGGAATCTCTACATTCTTCCATTCCCTTCCATACTCTCCTATGGACTTCTATACTTTTTCATAATCTTCCATACTCTTCCATAAGGTTCTGAAAAGTTCCACACATCTCTAGAAGGTTCTAGAGAATTCTATACTTTTCTATAAAATTCTATATAGCTCTACACTTCTCTAGATTACTCTACACTATTCTAGAGAATTCTACTCATCTCCACATAGTTTTAGAATTCTCTAGAATTTCACAAAGTATTTGGAAATAATGAATTACACCTAATAATACCTCCCTTAATTCATATTTCCAAATATTTCAATGATCTCCGAAAATTTCACTTTTTTTTCCTTGACTCCTCTGATATATCTTCTTTGTACTACACTACCTTCCAAGAAGCGAACATTCTTCTCACTTTTCTGTCCTCTCATGATTAAGCGTCTTCCCTTAAACACTTTGCACCACTTATTTGTGCCAAAATACTTACATCTATCTAATATCAATGTACCCAATGAAATGATATTAGCTTTACTCGAAGGCACGTACCTCACATTATGGAGAATGTGGCTTATACCATTATGAAGCATCATCTTTATGCTTCCAGAACCTTCAACCTTCAACTTTTTGCTGTTAGCTAAGTTGAAGTGACCAAACTCTCCATTAGTGTTCAAGGTGTTAAACATGTCTTGATCTCGACATATGTGCATCAAGGCAGTGCTATCCATCACCCACTTAGATTTGTCAACCTTCTCATGTGTTATAAGGTAAAAATCACCATCACCTACATTGCAGACCATATTAGTACAAGAGTCACTATCATCCTTGCTTCGAGATGCCTCCTTGAACCTTTTCAAGTCCTCCCTCAATTCATGATATCTCGCTTGAATGTGACCCTTTTTCCCACAATAATAGCACTCTATATCACTGTGATCTTGATGTGGCCGAGACTTTGATCTCCATCTAGAGTTACCTTGCCCTCTTGATAGATTTCTCCCTCGCTCTCGTTCTTGTTCTCCCATAACTAGTATGCGATCTTCACTTGTACCAACATTATCATCCTTTAGCATCCTCTCACTCTTATGCAAAGCTGCCATCACATCATCTAATGTGAGAGTTATTCTTCCTACAAGTAGTGTTTGAACCATTGGCTTATAGGACTTTGGTAGTGATGCTAATAATAACAATGCCTGCTCCTCATCTTTGATCTTGTTACCTGTATTCATTAGTTGGCATACTAATTGATTAAACATATTTATATGATCATGAAGATTACCTCTTCCTTCATTTTGAGCGAGTACAACTCCATCTTCAAGCATAATCGGTTTGTTAGTGACTTTAATACATAGATTCCCTTGAGCTTGTCCCACAATGTCTTTGGTGTGGTCTCTTTAATACACTAAACTTAATCTCGGGAGCAAGTGCAAACCAGATTGTACTCACAGCCTTTTTCTACATCATGCTCCATTCTCTATCTCTCATGGAGGCCGACTTCTCCTCGTATAGAGCTTGATCCAGACCTTGCTGTACTAATAGATCTTAAATCGTACTCTACCACAATGTAAAGTTGGTCTTCCCATCAAAGAGTGGGAGCTCAAATACCTTCGACATGTTTGATGCCATCATACTATCACTATTCCCGTTCCTTTACCACCACGAACCTTGCTCTGATACCAATATTGGGAAATACGACACCTTAACCTTTACCAAGATCACGAGCTAAGGACATTCTTGCATACTCACCCCACTTAAGATACAAAGACTCACTCAAATAAATAGACTTTATTAAAATGTACAAGAGAAAGTTTACAAAGGAACGGGTATCTCACTTCACTCTTTCTAATTGGGAATACTTTACTTTTCCTCACTTATGAGAAGCCTTTCTCTCTTTAGACTCTTTTTTTCCTTGATTGGTTAGAAAACTTCCTACCCCTATTTATACTACTCCACCTCCTCAATGAATAATGGAGATTAATTCTATCCTACAGTGGAGATTGATTATCTAGAATGCTCCACACATTCTAGGAATCTCTACATTCTTCCATTCCCTTCCATACTATTCTATGAGCTTCTATACTTTTTCATAACCTTCCACACTATTCTATAAGGTTCCAGAAGATTCCACACATCTCTAAAAGATTTTAGAGGATTCTATACTTTTTCACAAGATTCTAGAGAGTTCTACACTTCTCTAGATAATTCCACACTATTCTAGAGAATTCTACTCATCTCCACATAGTTTTAGAATTCTCTAGAATTTCACAAAATATTTGAAAAAATGAATTACATCCTAACATAAAAGGCCCATAATATTTAGCAGAGAGCTTTAATTTCACGCGAATAGAGATAGAGCTTTTTCTATAAGGCTATAATTTGAGATAGACCCAATCATTTTCCTCAAAGTTACATTCAGATATATGTTTATCAGCTTGGATTTTCATCTTTTGTTGTGCCAATTGCAGATTGGTAGTCATAGTTTGGAAGACTTTGTTCCTTTCAGCTAAGTATTCATCAACTACAGCTATTGAACTCTACTATTTCTTGTGCCCTAAATTTAGAAGAAATATATCCATATAAAGCCTCGAAAGGTGTCATTTAAAGAGATTGATTATAATTGGTGTTATACCATAGCTCGACCAATGATAACCAATTACTCCAATCCTTTGGATTGTCAAAATAGAAGCATCTAGGGTAAGTCTCAAGGCACATGTTAACTCATTCTGTCTAGTGATGCAATAAATATCAGGTCTAAATTATGTACAAGAGAACACGATCGCTCAAGTAGTAGAATGATAAGTAAGATCGTCTCCACAGGAACAAATTAATCAATTCTTCAATTACCGAATAGTGAAATCTCAAGTCTTAATCTAAGCAGTCGGGATCAAGTGGTTGATCAATAATTAATATTAAGATTCATTAAACGAACCTAGGATTGTCAATCCTAAACTCGAGTAGCGATAAAATAAACTAACAAACAATTGGATGCGATCTATGCTAGAACTAAGGTCGTCAATCTTAACCCAAGCAAACAACACAAACCACTCAACCGAAGATTAGTCAAGCAATTGAATGAAAAGATAGCTCATGACTACAAAGTATGAAAATACCGGGTCGATTGGAGACTTTGAGTTATTGATCACGATCCTTGAAAGTAAGAATAATTGAATTAAAAATAAATGTAACTTGATTAAATCTTATGCTAAAGCCGTCAATAGTTGTTTACAAACTAGGTTTTTACACCTTATATAGTCCTTAAGAAAAACAAACCTAAAATGGGAAAAGCAAACACTGGGCCTTCATCACAACTCCTTTTCCAACCTTCGATTCCTTGTCCATGCCATCCGCTATTGTCCTACACATCGTCTTCTTTGTCTCCACCGTCCAAGCTCCTACAAAAATACCCAAACCTTGACAAGTATCCTGCTCCTTGACACAAGACATAAATACAACAAAATACGAAATAACACATGATAGAATCTACCTAAAATGCAAATAAACACATAACAAACACAAGGATTTGTATGTATGTTTACATGCACATCATCTAGCCATTTGATTGAAGGTGATACGCTATCCTTATGTTAACTTGCACTTCCATCAAGATGCAAATTTCCTTCCATAATTTGCTCGTGAATAATTTTTCATGATCACAGACCATACTAATAAGGATCCTATACAATCTACAGACTCTATCCAATAACAACTTGGCAATCTGCAGAGATATATATGGATGGGTTAAAGGAAAGAAATTGGCACATTTAGTGAATCTATCCACTACCACTAGGACTGGATCCTTCTTTCTAGATGTGGAAAGACCTTATATAAAGTCCAATGAGATGTCATGTCATGCACTTTTGGGAATAGGTAAGATTGTAATAGTTCTAGATAAGCATCATTTTTTCCTTGCATTTGCTTACAAATTGTGTACTGACTGATCACTTGTTAAATATTATTCTTCATACCAGGCTAATGAAATAACTTCTTGATCTTTTGATGACTATCTTAATGCCAGAGTGCCCTCAAAAGCTGAATTATGCATCTCTTCCACCAGTTGTATACAAAGAGGTCTAATCTTTCCTATTACAAACCTGCCTTTGTATTTCAACAACCCATCTTTTAGTTCATAATCAAGGACAGAATCAGGAGCAATAAGTACTTGAAGTTATTGAACAACTTCATCATCTACATAAGAGTTTAGAATCTCAGCCAACCAATGTGGCTGCATTGTAGTAATAGCAAAATGGTCTACAGAAGTAATATCAGTCTTCCTCCACAATGTATCTGCTATAACATTCTCATTCCCTTTTTTGTAATTAATTAAAAAGTCTAGACCCATGAGTTTAGACATAGCTTTTTTTTGTAGACTCATATGGATTTGCTATTTGAACAAATGTTTAATACTCGATTGATCAGTTTTGATTACGAAATGACCATTTTCCAAGTAAGGTCGTCATTTGTCCATGACAGTTAATACAACTAGTAGTTTCTTTTTGTAAACTGATCTTCCAGCATTCCTTGAGCAAAAAGACTGACTCAGATATGCCAATGGTCGTTCATCTTGCATCAAAATAGCCCCTCCTATTAAGGGTTTTGTAAAGTCATGTAGTGCCAATACAGGGGTCTCAATCGTAGCCTATTTAAAATTTTAGAAAGTTGTATCAGCCTTGTGATTCCAACTAAATCCACCTTTTTTAGTATATCAGACAGTGGTCTACATATTTGCCCATAGTTCTTGACAAATTTTCTATAGTACCCCATCATACCAAGAAACCTTCTGAGTTTAGTGATGTTAACAAGTCTATGATACCCTCTCATGGCCTTGATCTTTTGAGGATTGGTTTGTACCCCTCACTGAGAAATGATATGCCCAAGATACTCAACCTTAGAGGCTCTAAAAGTACACTTACTTCGCTTGGCATAGAATTGTTGTTCACTAAATATATCAAATATAATTCTCAGATGGTTTATATGATCTGTCATCGATTTACTATAGATCAAAATGTTTTCAAAGAAAACAAGGATAAAATGTTGGAGATGTTGACCAAATACCAAATTTAGTAGCGCTTAAAAGCTAGCTGGAGCATTCGTGAGACTAAAAGGCATTACTTCAAATTCGAAGTGACCATGGTGGGTTCTAAAAGTAGTCTTAGGAATATCTTCACTCTTTATCCTTATTTGATGATACCCAAACCTTAGATCCAACTTGGATAACAGAATCGCACCATGCAATTCATCCAATAAGTTATCTAACATCAGAATGAGAAATTTATTTTTGACTATGAGGTTGTTGAGCTACTTGGAATCTATGCACATTCTCCATGTGCCTTCCTTTTTCTTAATTAATAACACTGGTGAAGCAAAAAGTTTCTTACTAGGTTGAATGGAGTTGGCTTACAGCAACACCTTAACTTGTTACTCAATCTCAGTCTTTTGATGATAGGAATATCGATAAGGACAAATGCTTATTGGTTGTGATCCTGATTTAAGTTGAATTTCATGATAAAAACTTATCGCATGTGGTAGAGTAGAAGACTCTACAAATATATCCTCATATTCAGTTAATAAGGATTGCAAGTTAGAGTGGATCATTTCCTTATCAACCTTCCCTTCAAGCTTAGGATAGTGTTCGTCAACTAACTAGTAAATCTCTTAAAAATTATTATAATTGTACTTGTCCACAAATTTCTGCAATTGGGAGCATTCCATAAAGGATAACATTGCTGTAGAATGCAGGGGTTGGATGACTTGAAATTGACCTAATTCTTCCTTAGACATGGTCTTTAACACAGTGGATCTGCCATCTCTCTTGATTGTGGCTTGCATTTGCCATAAATCGAATTCTACTGAGGTACTAGGCTTATCTCCTTTCATCCAATGCGTACCTAATACCATATCATAACCACCAAGTCTATGCAACCTTAGGTCACTCTTGAACTATTGGCCACCCATCTCCCATTGGAAATCTCTACATTGCTCATTGCTGATCATCTTATCTCCATTAGCGATGGTTACTACTAGGAATTTTTTCATGTTTAATTTCAAGTGAATGCACTATAGTATTGTCAATGAAACTGAATGTGCTTCCCAAATCTAATAACACTAACATGGATTTCCCTTCACTTTTCCTTTTAACTTTCAATGTTCCATTATTCTCTTTGCTATCAATAGCCTTTACAGCTTGTAGAGATACCATTAATGATCCAATTTCTATGTCATGATCTACTAGAACTGCGTCAACTGGGTACTACTTAGCCAATTGCATTCTTCTTTCATCAATTGCAATCCAGACTTCCGTCCTTAGCAGCACATATATGCCCTTTGAAATACTTGACCCCACAAGTATAAAAATTATGGTTTTTTTGTTCCCATTTATAATTAACACTACTCTCACTATTACTAGTGTTATTAGAACCTAGAGTGGATCTTTTCTTCGAGTAATTCATATGCACTTTACTGGTAGCTTCAGAGTACTTCTCACTATTGTAATTGCTCTTGTAAGGTTGACCCTCCTTCAATAAGGCTTGAACTATATTTTCATTTAACCTTGCTAACTTCATAGCCTCCATTAGAGTGTTGGGTCTTGCAGCATACACCAAGGATCTTATACTCTCTTTGAGACCCGCTATAAAACTAAATGAGAAGTATCAGCTTGTTAATGTTCTATTCTCTAACAATATAAGACTCCTTAATTCCACAATACTCATCCATCTCAATTGATTGAATTCTCTAACCAATGTATCTTATCCTTGGTCCCCAAACCTCGTATATAAGGCTTCCACAAAACTTGCCCATCCCATATTCCCATTACCTATCGTCTAAGCTAGGTACTAAGTATCGGCTTTCTCATCAAGGTAAGCTGCACAAAATTCTACTTTCCTATCTTTCGAAATTTGGTTTATTCACAATATTTCTCAACGCCTAACCTAAATCCTAGGATTCTATCCTACAAATACAAGAATATCCAGTTTAGGGTAGTGAAGATGTACATGTTGGTGATCAACACGTTCATCTTGCGCACCTCTATTCCGATGTCCTTCACCATAATTCATCTCAAAACCCTTGTCTCGTTCCCTCGCGAAGCTTCACTTCCGATTGGAATCGGTTGAAACCCATTTGGGGACGAGTTACCTTTACTTCTGCGAATTCAGGTGGTGTCCGTGGCATCGGAAGTAATAGAGCTTGACAATCCTCGCTGTAACTCAGATCTCTTTGACCCATGGTCTTCAAGCTTTCGATGACCTCCTTCTTGAAGGTTTCCATCATTAACTTCATCTTTAAGGTGTTCTCTTCCATTCTCCTGGAGTTCTCCTTTAATCTTTCGTCAATTTTTTCTTGTAAGTTCTGCATTCGAGACGAAAAATTCTCCTCCAAGATTTTGATTTGTTCATTCACTTTGGACATTTTCGCCTACAATTCCCAAAGAACGTAGGCTCTAATACAAATTCGTTAAGTTTTGAAACCCTAGAAATTAGGGATTCTTGAAAGATTATCAAAAAAGGAGAAAGAATAAAGCGGGAAAGAAGAGATGAAGAGGAAAAAAGCTGGAATGGAACTCGTGAGAATATTATTTCCAAAATCAAAATGAATCCTTCGTAACTATCGGCTTCCTTATTTATACTGTTAAGCTGAATTACAATTCAGTCACTACACATTTATAAAATCTACAATGTAGTCCTTATCATAACATATACTTAGAATCATATACCGAGAAACTGAGTTGCTTTTAAACCACTGTCTTGTTTTTCTCTTCCCCCAGCTGAATTGTGTCAGCTCCTTTAAAGCTGAGAACAATTCCTCCTTGGTGGTCTGCACCAGAATGAGGTCGGGCCCAGAAAGGATGGCCACATTCTAAGGTCCTTCTTCAATGACTGGCCCAGATCGGTCCATAAGCCCGACAACCTGCCGGGAACAACCAATGCTAGCTCGGTTAGCTTCTCCACCAGCCTGTCCATTTCCATGCCCGGGAACGCGTCCTCCGACGTGTCGCTGAAGCTTGCCACCGAGGACAACAGGAGGGGGTAGTCGCAAATGAGTTGGGCTTTGGGGTGGGCCGCGGCAGCCCAAGGTGGTTCTATGGGGACCCTCTAGCGGAGGCACTGAGATCCTCCATTTCTTCACCAACAAGTGTACTACGCCAGTTGTCCCGGGAGTCTGGCTCCGAAGCTACTAGCTGTGTGAGCGGCAGCTGATTCTCATATTTTGATAATTGTATCAAAATGGAAGGAAGGGGGGAGGACCATCTTATTCTGCAGTCTATAATTTACAGGACACAGATAGTGTCGCACTTCTGTTGCCCCCTTCCCAACCTCTACACAGATGAAAACATACGGTTAGGAACCCCGAGGACTACCATATTTTTAGCCTGCAAAAGCTAGAGCACTTGCAGACTTGACATATTTAAAGATCTAATACATCACTCGTCTTGATCTCTTCTTTTCTATATATTTGGAATGCTCTTACTATAATTCACATGATTTGAGCCATTTATCGTGTTGGCTCTACGCTCTTCTTGATGGTATAAGTTGTGTCAATTGGGTTAGACGGTAATGATGCATACGCAAGAGGACTACTCTATGGCCACAACAGCAACCCGCTATTGATTGTGCTCTGATACAGAGCACGGCCAGATAGAAAAAGATCATTCCTGCTTAGGATATGGCGTGGAGCTCCAGATCGATCAATAACAAACAGCTCAACCATCGAGCTTAGGTTTGTAGCTCCACAGTTTTCTCCACTTCTTCGGCTTCCTTGACCAGTTTCTGTTCATTCTCCACTAAAGCATAGACCACCGCTGTCCTAGATGGAGTATACACCAAAAAGGAATGCGGTCGATCATCATACCACCCCTCCTGCAGGGGCACATAATACCGATTAGTTTATAGCCGGGATACCAGATCTGTAAGAAAAGATTCAGCGCCAGTAGGGACCCATAATAATCTACTTACAGAGCTGACGTACTCCACTTCATGATCAAGTCTGCCAAAGCCTCCAAAACGTGGATCATCTGAATCCAAGACAATCTGCAATAAGAAACAAAGGGCAACCCAACACACAATAAGGAGCTGAATAAACAGAATTTAAGGTTTATGCATTTTCATGCACAAGCACTAAAGCAACAGTACTACTGCTTTTGGGGTCAAAATACCGACAATCAAAATTTCCACCAATGGATCAATGAACATGCGGGAGCTATGACCATAGTGTGCAGCTTTCCTGTATAACTCTGGAAAAACTATAAAAAAAATGATGTATGAATGGTACCTTGTACTTTCCAGACTTCAAACAGCCAATTTGATAATCTGAGTAGCTGCTGTGCCAATGAAAATTGAAGACAAAAACTAGGTTTCCCCTCTCAAAAACTATCACACGATCTCCTTCATCCTTGCGGGAAATATATTGGTGTTCAGAAGTCATGAACTGCGTTAACAACAGGATTCCATAAGTTTGTCAGTAAAACAAGAAGTGACAATTAACAAATGCGCATCCCTTTCAGATGAAAGAAAAAGTGGCATCTGGATACTTAAGTTTTATATTCATGCGGACTGAAAGTAGAGAATCTCTTTGTAATCTACCTCTTTCCCAAGGATGAACACAGACAAAGTGGAGAAGGCAGAAAGTTATTAACTAATGTAGTGAAGGCATACAGATAATGGGAAACCACTCCGATCGTGACCGATGAACACATTGAGAAGGCATTATTTTCGTATAATATTACCAAGGAGCCAAGAACATCTTGAAGACCAGCTTTTTTCTACAGCATAAAATATACACTCTTCCTCGGTACATGAGAGACATGGAGATAAGGCTTAATATTCATGTCTTAGACCTAGTTCTCATCATCCGTGTGAACCCTCTGTCCACAAGTGAGCAGGAATTGAGGCATAGAGTCACAGAGGTCGAAAGAACCTACTATCCACGCAAAAAGGAGTTGATAAGATTTCAATTTTAGCGATGAGGCACGCCAGAGCCCGGTCAACCATGTTTGCCAAGACACAAGACATTTCTAGCATGGGTGCTTACATACAACAACCTTAAGAAAGTTTGAGAAAGGAGAAAATGTTCGGCGAAATGAAAGAATCTGTATTCATCTTTGCATGTAGTACCACACTAATATAAAGCAAATAACATTATTATCATAAAAGTCTATAAAAATGTAATGTAGAATGACTTTTCCATGGAATTGAGTTATCAAAAACAAAAAAAAACATTATAAATAAGATGATTAGGACTTACACTGTGAACTTCTTCAACATGCTGCATTGCTCGATCAAATTCTTGCAGACCATGGTATCTAAGATATTCTGCATCCCCCTGGGAGACCAACAAGTTCATGTATGTGTTTATTTCATATACCAAGCAATTTGCATCCTTTGAAAGCTATTCTGCCATCTATTAAACCTATTTTGGAAAGATACACTTTGAAGCAAGTTTCATGAGTTGGGGAAATCTAACTGGTAAGTATGACATTAGCCAAGCAGCCCGTTTTAATCCATCAATCAGATATTTACGACCATCGAAGTGTGATGGCTACACATAAACTCCCTCCCAATCAGTGCAAGTACGTTGAGAAAATCTAAGCTACTGTAGTATGGTAGTAAGCAAAAGAGGCCAATTTCCTTGATTGCGTCCACATGTAAACACATTCAATTTACTATCAAGTCCTGGATTTCAGATATAAAACTTGGTCAAACACCAGATTCTGGGCCTGGTTCTGATAACTTCGTACAAGGGTAGAAATGGTTTACAAACTCTTGTATAGCATGTTTGAAATCTGCCGAGCAAGAATGAAGATGATGTCTAAACTAAAGTGAAGTCATAGCCGAAGACTATTCATCAAAAAATAAAACGGAGAAGCATGCCAAATTTAAAAAGTTGTGGACTTACAAGATCAAATCTACGACGGCATTTGTCATAACTATTGTTATTGCCTGGAATTACTTCGCCAGTAGGAAGGCGCTGCTCACCCCTAGGAAAATCAATCCACTCTGAAGAAGAGGTAGATAGCTCTCAAGTCAGCAATAAACAAGAAACACCCTCAAGTACAACAGTTTAAAACGCCAACTCACCAGGATGCCCAAATTCATTTCCCATGAAATTCAAATATCCTTCCCCTCCTAATCCCATGGTAATAAGTCTGATCATTTTATGTAATGCTATTCCACGGTCTATACGAGGCGTTGATGGTCTGTCAACAGCCATGAAGTCATACATATCCTGAGAAAGAGAATAGGCACCAAATGAACAAGATTGGTCCACAACATTGAAAAAGTTTCCAGCTTTACTAATTCTTTCACTGAGAGAAGATGCTGTTGTTTGACTTTTCCACTAAGGCGCCACCAAAAGATACGATGTCAACAGCCAAAAACAAAATTGTTTAGCCAAAACCACAGTTTGTCTAAAGAATCAACTGCAACAAATTCTTCACCAATTTATGAGCCAAATTCAGATTAAAGATGTCAACAAATAAATTCAAACTATCTGAAGAACAAGGTAATCAAACTCTTTAGCCGCATCTCGCTTCAAAAAGAGCCAATTTTAGAAAAGGTTCCTTTGCTCTATGTGACAAGTACAAAACATAAAGTTTTCATAGGTTAGTAAAGAGAACCAGAGTTCAAAATACTGTTAAGTTGAGACCTACAGTCAGGTGCTCACGACATAAAACTAGGCTAGAACAATGTGGCGCACATCTGGCGACTTGAGTTACAAATTAAACAAGCTACCTGGTCCATCAGCCAGAAAGCAATGGTTTTGTCACCAACAAGGGCTTGGTCGTGACTTTCGGCATATGAAACACAATTCTCCGACCACCTTCGGTTAGTGAGTGTGTACACAATGTCACCCATCTGCCAATCTTCATCCCTCTTCCTGCACAAGTATCAAATGTAGGATAAAAAAGACAGGTCTACATATCACAGCTCAGCCATCAAGCATTAAGCTTGCACATAAATAAAAACCAAATGGAATCTAACAGTTGAAGAGGGGCATACTGGAGTATCTCGATCCACTTATCAGCAATTGCCATGTGAAGCCTGTAATCAAATCCCACACCGCCATCTTTGACAGGGATGCAGAATGTTGGCATTCCACTAACCTGTTGAAAAGAAATTTGCATAGTCCGTTGGATTGTCAGTGAAGCATCAGGTACTAGTATTATGTTATTATGTATGCTGATTATAATGCCCTGAGAGGTAAAGATCGTTGTAACGTACATCTTCACCAATGGTTACAGCCTTGGGGAAGAGACCATGAATCATATCATTAACAAGCATCAGATACACCAGTGCATCGACATCAGTAGCAAATCCAAAGTACTCATTATAGTTCCCAGTAAAAGCCACCTACAACAACCTCGGTCAAAATAGACTGAACATGAGAAAACGTTGAGGGAACAAGAGCAATAAAAGCATCGATTCTCGCCATCACAGGATTGAATAATCAACAAAATATAAACTCATAGTAAGAAAGCACCTCCAAACCATGATGAGTGTACATCATTGAAGTTACACCATCAAATCTGAACCCATCAAATTTGTATTCATCTAGCCACCACCTTGCATTAGAAAGAAGATACCTCAGCACCTACAACAATCAGATGTGTCAATGACCATTTTGAGAAGACGGATAGAAGAATGTGTGGTGATAAGATAAATTCGGTTCCTTCAGGAAGCAAGTGATGACATACTTCCCAGCTCCCATAATTGAAGAGGCGAGAGTCCCACATCCAATGATAACCACGTGATCCAGAGTGGAAGTAATGAGCATCAGTTCCATCGAACATGTTCAACCCATCCAACGTATTATTTGATGAATGGCTAAGCAATGGGTGAAAAGAAAGCCAGGATATCATTAGTAGATAGAATATCATAAGTGAAGTGCATAAATTCTGTAGTGGAAATCATTCACTTATGTATGGAGCCACAAAATGATGTCGGTATCTAACTGGTAAGAAAGATTAAGCTTAAACCATCCGAATCGATGCAGTCAAATGTTCCATAAAAATATTCCAATAGAAAATATTCATCAATATAATCTTGGAGGCAGGAAATACGAAGATATTAAAAAAGTAAGCCTCACATATCCTCAACTGGTTTTAGCTTAGAGCTATTTACTATTAAAATTATTTCAAGATACTGCCTCAATGATTCTTAATGCAACGACACCCAGTCGAAACAAGCAGGGAATCAGCTGTAATGAGTTCAAGTTACTGAGTTCAAGACAATTTCAATGCCGCGAACTGGATTATTTACCTGTGAACAATATCCATTAGAACGAGCAGACCTAACTCATGAGCTTTGTCAATCAGAGACTTCAGATCATCAGGGGTTCCAAAGCGGCTGCTAGGTGCAAAAAAATTGGTGACATGATACCTGCATCACATCAAGGAGATTTCTATTGTGAATGGATATAGAAGTAAATGCCGTCCAGACTGCATCAACACACCAAGCAAAAAATCAGAAAATCGAAGCATATGCTGTCCTTGGGAAAGAAAATACCCAAAACTAGCATAATATGAATGCTCTTGAATTGCCATGATCTGAACTGCATTGTAGCCAAGCTTTTTGATACGAGGCAGCACATCATCTCTGAAGTTGGCATATGTGTTTATAATTGGCTCCTGCACTCACAAAGTATTTACCATGATGGAATAGAGAAAAAAGTCTGACCACATTTTGGTCTATTAGTACAAGAGAAATCAAGATAGACAGTTGATTCAAAACTTGTAGGCACAATAGATCAAGCACGTGATATTGACAATACCGATCATCAAGAACGAACAAAACATTGTAACCTAAACAATGTCTTTAATAAAGGTAGTCAGCATCCTTAGGGCGGATAACTCCAGCTTTCTAATGTAGTGTTTCTAATGGAGTAACCTCACAATTGACCAAATTACTTCAATGCAAGTGGGTCTAATATAACTTCAAAGGTCCAAACATTTCAATCAATGTCTAGTTAAACAGCTTGTTGAGAAACAAAAGGTGAGACTGGATATACGAGGCAAGCTTCCACTGAACTTGGGTTACTAGTGGGAGTACGGAGTTGAATTTTGTCTCATATCAAAAGGTAATTAAATATTCATTCTTTGATTGACTGAAGGAAAAAAAGGCTCTGTTTGGTCTTCTAATGGGATGATTTTTTCGTGTATCCTCATGCTGTCGTAAGAGAGTTTAGGGCACTTGGAGGATCAAATACAAAACAAATATTATGTTAATGTGAAAAGGCACATACAGGCTGTTCATACAAATATTATGGACGTAGACCAATTATGTTATAGAGGATAGTGACAGATGCATACAGTGCTACTCATTCCAACATGTGACTCGTAGATCCTGAGTGACTTTGGTCTTTCTGGCTGAGGATGTATAAAGACATGCTTCTCCTGCAAGTAAAGTGCAAATTAAATACCGTCAACAAACAGATATATATCTCGAAATATTTCACTATATTATATGATTGGCAACTTCAGACATTCAACTCAGGAGGTACTTCATCAATCAGTTACAAACCTTCACAGTAGCAGTTACTATAGTGTTATACTTGCATCTTCAGGTTTTGACTTTTGAGTCTATCAAAAAGTTCATCAGCAAGTTACAAACCATTCTAGAACGAGTCATCTTAGTATTATTCTCAAACATTCAGGTTCACATTATGCAGAATGTGTTTCTTGTATAACAAGAAAGTAATAAGGAAAACCAGTCACAACGTAAAACTTTTAGACTATTAGTAGATAAATGCAACAAATAACAAATGTCAGGTTAAGAAAAACCTTTTTTTCACAAAATGTAATAACCCTTAATCAAAAATCCTGGTTCTACCAATAGCCACAAAGGACATACTGGAATGTTATAGCCTTGTTACAAGGGAAAGAAGGAATACCAATAACTGATTTAAGAAGAGGAAAAGCTTAAGTTGTTCTTGAATGATTATACTTCTAGTTCCAGGAGAACTGTCAGTCCATTGATTGTTCAAGTAACACAACATTGGCTGAACGTATGCTCCTGGCTCCCGGGCATATCCATTAAATAATTTTTTCTCTCCAAAGAAAGAGAAGCATCTGCAACCTATTGCGAGTACAAAACATGTTCATACCTCCTCTGGTGGATCATAGTAGATTCCGTTGTAAGGGATCTCACCAGGAGCCTGCACAGAAAACTTGATCCAAGCTGGAATAGAGTCTTTTACACCAGAAGGTGTTTCCATCCGTATCTGCATCACCCAATGGACAATGGTAAAGGTGAGATCACATTGTTTTCAAACTTGCTGAAACTATTGGGAACAGTGTGTATTCTACTCGGTTTTTATTAATTACTGAATGCAATTGGAGAAGGGGTATATGTCTCTAAGGTGCAACCGCATTCCAGGACTAGAATAAAGCAAGGCACTCATGTAGCCATCATTTGAATCGAGTTTTTAAAATAAAGAGATCAAGCCCCAAGATATATTGGGAAAAAGGTAGAAGCTCCTATTGAGACCTTCACACCTTCCCTCCTTCAAGAAAAACAAGTTATATTCTCCGAACACATTTAATCATTTCATATTTTATCTCTTACTTTCCCTAAATGCTCACATGACACGGCAGAGGAAACTGAATGTGTTACCTTTGATTAAAATCTATGGGGGCTTGAAGTTGGAAAAAAAAGAAAAAGGAAAAGGTACCTTCACTCGGGAACCATGGGGAATTGGAGGAGTACCGTCTGCATTATTAGGCAAGAATATCTCCCACACACCAAACTCATTCTGCAATCACACATTTAAGAAGATGAATTTACATGGAAGTTTGAGAGGGAAGAAAAATAAACCAAGGAAAGCAAAATTTACTGGTCCAATTTGTTTCAGGCATCACAAAACACACTCAACTATTTAAAAGATCGATTATGTGAGAGTCATTGGTCACGGGTGGTTGCGAGATTGAGCAATAATGTAAATGGAAAATGAAGTTTCAAACTCCACTGCAAGCAAGCTACTTGAGATGGAAGTTTGATACATAGGATAGAGTACCCAGAGTGGAAATGGAAGAATAGCATACCCGGGTCATCACATCTGCATTTGGGTTCCAATTGTTAAAATCTCCAATTAGAGTGGCCCACTGCAAAAGTTTTGAAACTATATCATCTCACTTAAACATTAATATAGAAGAGTCATGTTCACAAGAGAATCCCAATATTCAACTTAACATAATAAGGAGACATAGGTGAATGTTATTGTACATCAAAGCATAAGACCAGAAAGCATCCTCTTCACAGAACAAGTTAAAGAAGCACAAACAAAGATAATGCAACAATAATACGAACCGTAGCTCCTGGAGCCCACTCTCTGTAAGTTATCCCCGACTCACTGAAAAGCAACGATAACTCATAGCCAGTTAGGGGCATGGGTAGCATCAAGAAAGAAAAAAAATTTCACCTTAAGAAATTCAGGTAAAATGGTCAGTTAGTTGAATTATGTAGTCTTTCCAAAGTAGAAACTCAACCCGAACTCAACATGGCCCCATAAATTGAATGAAAAGGCATATTGTTTCAAACACTTTTCAAATAAAGTTCATTCTCCATAGTGACTACTCTAAAGTGAATGAGCTCAGGAGAACAAGCGAAACAAATATAAGGCTGATGTGAAGACTTCAAGTAACTTCTAAGCAGACCGTGCTTGACATATCTGGAGAGAATTATTGGCCACAAATGGACATCGTGATATCAAATATGGACATGAATTAATCCTAAAATTGAAACAAACTGATATAGATACATTCAGAAAAGAAATGGCACCTTCGGATGAAACCAAATTTTTCATAACCACGAGAAAAGTTCTCCAGACCACCTTCATACTTGTCAATTTCAGATCGCATTCTTTTGTACTGTGAATACCTGCGAGGGAGAAATAAAAAATTTAGCAAGAGGAAATTCAAATCCTCCAACTACGAAATATAAAATGTCGATGCACCTTACCGATAGTCAAGATGTTGTCGAAAGTCATTCAACATCGGGTCAATTTCATATATCTTCTGTCCATTCCCCGGTGGGGGAATGGGCCTTGGTTGAGCTTCTTCCTCCACTAAATCTATCATTTCAACCAATGGGACAGCTTCGTCCAATATTTCATCCTCCGCAAACTCCTCTTCCTCCAGCATCGCAGGTTCCTAAATTAAGATAAAAAAGACGGCACGATGACGTCACTCATTTCCTCCAACACAGAGCGAGCACCAAACACATTTACGCCACGAGAGAATCAAAGACCTGAGAATCTTCCTCAATGGCAGGTGTTTCTAATTGATCGGCCGTCGGCGAAGGGACACCGGGAACAAGAACTTTACCCGACGAAGTGACGGTTACATTCGAAGAATCCGATTCATAAGATTTGGCTACGTATATCTTCCCTACAGAAATAGTTTCTGAATTAGCTCTGCGATACTAATAACGGTCGCTACACACTTCTAGAAGCTAAGATGCCACTACACAGGCCAAATCGCTGTTCCATTACATAAACAAAAAACGAAGAAGCGGACAAAGAAGAGAGAAAAAAGGCGAGTACGAGAAAACGGCAGCTTGTTCTTGAGAAGGAAGGAGACGCCGGAGCTCCTCCGGTCGCCGACTAGGTTAGCCTTGTAGAACGACGGTGGAATGCACGAGAAAGACCTCCCCGATACCGTATAAAACACCATTCTCTCTCCTCTCTTTTCTCTCGCTCTAGAGCTTTTAATTATTGGTTACGTACGGTTGCGTGATAAAAAGAAAAAGGGGAAGAGATCCGTAGAAAGGAGCTTTTACGGAAAGTGAGGAGCGGTTATTTTTTCCAAGACAACGTTCTTCTTCAGTAGTACTATCGGAAGCTGTGGCGTGGGCCCCAGTGGGGAAGAGAGTGCCCCTGGGCCGTTGGATCGTGGTGATTTTTTATTTTCCGAGTTCCGGGTTTTGATAAGGCAATCGCTGAACCCGCGTCCACGTGGGATCTGTCGTTTCCTCGCATGGTGGACTTGAAGAAGAACACTAGAGGTCCAGAGGAGAAAACCAAGCGACAGATTAAGAACGAGGTCGATAAGGTGGCCGTGGCTTCATCGTGGGGCCCAAATTTTACAAATGTTTTTTTCGGAATAATTATATATAAAATCTAATGGTATAGTTAAATAGACTCAGAAAATTTTGTATTTTTTTTTTGTTAATTATCGAGTACCTCCACTTTAATTATTATTATACTTGTAAGACCCTAATACGAAATCAGAGATTTTTTTTAACGAACGCAGATCAGGCCGATATCTCACTGAAAGACAAACAATGGAATTTAAAGCATGATGGAGGTTTGACTAGGTAGAATAAAAGTTGGCATTGATGCTATGACAAGTAGCATTATTTTGAGGTAAGAAGGTCCATCAAAGAAATACTTCGAAGTTTCAGAATATGAGACTTGTCAGATAATATAGGGTGCATCTATTAGTTGCAAGGTTACTTCTGCAAATAGACTCACTAGTTAAGATTCAACTAAGATTGTAAGGAATAGGCGTAAGGAGCTCGAAACTTGAGCTTAGAGGCTGGCTCCAAGCAATTAAACAAAATAAAATGAGAAAGTTGAGATGATCTTATTGACGGCGGGTATCTACGATTCGTAGAGGAGTTGGTAGAGTCAGTTTACTTTTGCAAGATCTTATTGTTCTTTATGGGACGGTGCTTCGTCAAGGTGGAATTAGTTGAAGTTCACATTGAGTTTCATGGTTCTTCGGAATTGACGATTTCTCATCAAAGTGGAAATTTTTTTGTGGCAAGGAAAAAATGTTCTTTAAGACATACACCAGTCCTATTATGCACTCAGGAGGCTACATAAGCTTAGATTGACAGACGCCAGCCTATTGACGGCTGCCAGAGCTTCTCAAATAATTTTTTTGGTTTAATTTTGAATCTTATTTTGGACTTCTAATTTGAGCTAGATATGTTTTTTTACCTAAAGTATTGTCTATTAAATATAAATATATTATTTAGGCTTGTGTATGGCTTTATAATTTGTATCCATCAATAATTATTTTTTTACTGACAAAGACACTAGCTCGAATCATATTATATCTTGTGTCTCTATTCTAACACAATATTGAAATGATTTTTTTAACATTTAGGTCTCTCATAGTCTTTAACGAGACAGACTTTTTTACTCTACCAAAAGTAAATGTAATGAAATCTTAAAAAGATCTGAATTTAATTAAAACGCCATTTTTGTGCTTGTTTTAATACATCTTGAAATGATAAATGGAAATGCATTTTGTTCCCAAACATCATATACATGAATAAAGACATTTGTGAATTTTTTTGGTTCATGGAAATGTAAATGCAGTTTGATGTATTTGGTTTTGTTTAGATATTAGAATTAAGAATTCAATTAACAGAAAAGAATTCAATTAACAGAACTAAGAATTTTGTGGGTTTTATCTATGAAGAGGGAAGAAAAGGGGGAGAGAGAGGAAGGGGGAGCATATGATATAAGAAGAAAGGAATTTTTTTATTTGGTGTTACTGTTCATCTAAAATTACGAATTTATATCATTAATTTTTTATTTATCAAAATGGTGTTTCTCTCTCCAAATGTCGAATTTTAAATCTGACATAACCAAATGTCGGGTTTTAATCCTATCGAACTAGAAGGCGGGTTAAAAACCTAGTATCCTATTGAGAAAAAAATCCAGCATTACCAGATGTCGAGTTTTTAAACCGCTTTCAAGTCCGATTGACCAATTAAAAACCCGACATTCGGTAGGTCATCTCCCCAACCGGCATGTGAAACGTATGTGTTTCTGGCTACCAACGCTCCACCAGTATTGTAATCATAGCTAGTTCGATCATAACATGACCGATGCGCCAAACATTCAAAAAACCAGCTACCTTGATATACTCAAAGAATGCCATGTTCGACACTGGCTTCTACTTCCATTGTCACCGATAAATCTTCAAAACAATATTCACATCAAATTCATCACCGTCACCAGATAATTTTGCATTCCAAATGGCTTGTGACCGATGCACTTCTTACCGCTTCAGTAAAGTCCTATATGAAGGACCTCCATCACCAAATATCTCCCCATACCGCTGTGACGACATGTCTAAACAAGTATTTTTTAAAACAAAATGTACTAATTATTTACCAAAACTATACGAACCTTATTCAACTTAATTGTCAACAAATTATTCAAAAAAATCATAATAATCAAGCTATAATTCAACTTAATTCAACAAAATCATAATTCAACAAAATTACGAATTCAAAAAGAATTCAACATATTCAAAAAAATTGAACATATCCAAAAAAAATTCAACATATTCCAAAAAAATTTCAACGTATTCACAAAAATATTCAACATATTCAAACAAAATTCAACATATTCAAAATAAATTCAACATATTCAAACAAAATTTTAACATTTTCAACCAAAAGTCAATATATTCAACCAAAACATATTCAACAAAAATTTAACATATTTCAACCAAAATTCAACATATTCAATCAAAACATATTCAATAAAAATTCAACATAATTCAACCCAATTCCACTAATCCAAATCAACATATTTATTCAACTAATCCTAATCAACACAATTTACTTTTAATTATTCAACTAACTCTAATTAATATAATAATTAATTAATTAAAATAATAATAATTAAGCTTAACAAACCATACCGGATGTTGAGTCAAGTCAAAAATGCGTGGGTTGAGCTCGGGATAGGTCAAAAGATGCTCGGGACGAGCCGGGAGAGGAGGATTGGTTGGGAGGACCAAGCCTTATCCGAGCTGACCTAGGCCGAGCTAGCTCAATCTAGGCCAAGGGGAGAGGGTTGCTGGGAGGAGGAGCTGCAAGGAGGTGGTTGGGGAGGAGCTACGAGGAGGTGGCCGGGGAGGAGCTCGGAGGAGGTGGCCAGTCAGAGGAGGGCGGGGCAGAGGTTGGGAGAAGAAAGAAAGAGAGGAAAAGAATGAGTGGCTCTCGGCTGGGATAGGGGTTTTTAACCCGCTAACTGGATGCTGGATTTTTTATTGGTCATCCGGTCTGGAAAGCGGGTTAAAAACCCGCATCCGGTCATGTCGGATTTAAAACTCAGCATTTGGAGAGAGAAACAACATTTTGATAAAAAAAAATTGTGGTACTAAATTCGTAATTTTTGGTGAATAATAGCACCAAATAAAAAAATCCGAAGAAAGAGGGGATAGAGAAAAAATTGAGAGGAGAGTTTTTTTTTTCCACAGTGAGGGTATTTTTGGACATTTTAGATTGAAAATTTCCCAACAAACTTTTGATTCTGACATTAAAATTTTGAAAATATAATAATATTTAAAATTTGATAATATTTTTGCACTATTCAAGGTTACTATTTGGAGCATTTGGTTACATCGGAATCATGTGATCTTTGAAGAAAAATTTTGTGATCTTGAGCTTCTCAAACATTCCATCTACCTTCGTATGAGGGAATGACTTATTTGGTCTTGAACTTTGAATGACATCAGTAATCAAAGTCTAAACTTGTTTTGGGACTCGCTTAGGATCATATACTCTTGTACTCAGCGAATCTATTCACTTGGAACTTGTTTATTGTTTAGATTTTTTCGAGTGGTTACCATGTTGTGTGCGGAATATCACTCTAGTTTGGTCTCGCGTGCTTTGCATCATTTGTTTTTTTTTATCTTTCTTGTAATTTTGCATTGTTCTCTCTTTTTTTTTCCATTCTAATAAAGTTATTTACCTAAAAAAATTACTACAGAATTCTTATGGTCTATTTTACTATACCATAAAATTATATACTAATTAATTATCCTTTTTTCCAATGAAATGCCAATTTTGTTAATATGCGGCTTTCTATTGTGGAATATCTGCTCCCTAATGGAGATAATTTTGTGTTATATCTTCTTCCCACCGACGCGCACATAGAATTAAAGTTTAGGATCGTAAGATCTTAGTGTTACCGTGAATATAAAAAAATTAGTTGGATCAACTGAAACGGAAGTTGGGATATTTGAAAAACATTGTTTTGTCAATATTTGGAAAAGTTATCGGACTTATACCAATCAATTTAAAAAAAAAATTCTTAGAATGAATTTGAATTGCCATATAGAATATTGGAATATTCTGTTTATGTCGTACCATCATCACAAATATTTAATCCACATTTCTCAAAATCATTCGGTTATTCCATAAAACAAGGTACAATGACGAACAGTCAAGTTGCCCAGATATTTTCTGTCCAATTTGATAGCAACGGCAATGCTTTATAATCGTGGCACGAAATCTTGCAAAGTAAAAGACAGCCGACAAGTACCCATTTAGTACTAAAATATGGTCGGCAGTTTTTTTAATTTTTTTATAAGCAAGAATCTATCTTCATTTTCTCCGACCAATGCATTGAACCCCTTATTGACGCTTAATAGTTTCCTCAAACTATGACCAGTGTGTTTCATCTTCTTTGGAAGTTGAGGAATTTGATTCCATAAGCGAAGACGAATAAGAAGAGCAGGAAGAACCCAATAAGGGCCAATGCAACGTAAGGCAGGAAGTCGTACTCGAAGCCGAAGTAATATTTGAGTAACGCCTTCAATTGGACGTCACCAACTCCAGGTACTTCAACAATGGAGTCCTTGTCTCCCACTAGAGATGTCAAGAGCCCGTAAAATGTCCACGCAACTGGAGAAGCCCAATAGTACCATCTCCACCATAACGGAATTTGCTGAAACAGTGAGGAAAAAGTTGAATACGGTATTCTGTCTAAGATATGTTCTGAAAGAGAATTATTGACTTGTTTTACTTACGGTCCTGGGGATGAGGAAGCCAGAGAACAGGTTCCAGAATGACAAGAAGAAGGACATCACTATGGCCGCAATTTGATGGCCTGGAGTCAGTGCTACGGTCATCATCCCGTAGAGTGTGAAGACGATGAAGCACATGTATATGAAGTAGAAGAACATGAAGAATTTTGCCACTGTCCATTCGAATCCGATCATCGAGTAGAGGATGAGAGCGTAAATTGTTGTTTGGACTGCGACGTAGATCACCTCTATGGCCACCTGACCGAATGCATACGGCAATGGAGAGTACATTCC
Source organism: Hypericum perforatum (assembly GCA_012979155.1). Taxonomy (NCBI): domain Eukaryota; kingdom Viridiplantae; phylum Streptophyta; class Magnoliopsida; order Malpighiales; family Hypericaceae; genus Hypericum; species Hypericum perforatum. The sequence continues at coordinate 315,582 of SOPF01028102.1, read as the reverse complement.
GGCCGCCTTTTCGCGGTAGAACACCGTCCTCTCCACAGCTACAACAGGCTGCACAGTAGTAGTATTTGTTGCGCCGAGGAAAAGCGCAGCCGAGTACATCGCCCCCAGAAGATTCAGCAGATCTTGTTGCTTTGATCTGTAGAAAATGAACAATATTTATCTGGCAGCCAATGACATTAAAGTAAGAGCACAAACACTTACATTCGTTTTCCTTTGTTCCAAAAAATGAGACCTAACAGCAAGCCGATGACTATGGTCAAGAAGAGACGAACTGCATTGTACTGAGTGTTTCTCCAGTAAGACCAATATTGTTTCCAGAAGCAAGCTCGACATTGCGTAAAGAAGGATTGTGAATACGTAGTTGGAAAGTAGAGGTCCATCGAACGTGGTACTGGTGTGCTAAGTTCCTTGATGAGCTCCTGATTTCTCCTGAAATCAAGTTCAAACTCAATCGATCAGAGACCTGTCTCGCGCATTTCCGATCAGCGGATAATTGCAGTCGTCATGGTAACTCGAGAACTTACTGGTATAGAGGGGAACTGACATAAGCTTGAGCAAAATCTACATCTAGTTGTGATTCCATTGCGGGTGTACTGATCTCCAGCATCCAGGTTGCTGGGTTCAATCCGTCTTTTATCATTGGAACTCCTGGGATTGCCTCAAAGTACTCTATGAGCTTGTGGGAACGACGACCGAGAGGTCCAGCATAAATCACTTGGCCCCCTCTTTTCATCAACAAAAGCTGTAGGAAGCAAAGACATGACCATAGAAATGAGAAACATGCTAACTGAAAACAGGATGGTGTTTTTGGAGGCACACCTCATCAAAAGATTCAAAAATGTCTATGCTCGGCTGGTGAATTGTGCACACGACTGTTCTCCCTGTATCCACTGTGTTTCGTACGATACGCATGACAATGGCAGCAGCTCTAGCATCGAGGCCAGAGGTTGGCTCGTCCATGAAGATGATCGACGGGTTGGCAACCAACTCGACAGCGATCGTCAGTCTCTTCCTTTGCTCTGTTGAAAGACCATCTACACCGGGAAGTCCGACCAGGGCATCTCTCAACTGACTCAACTCAACCAGTTCCATAACTTCTTCAACAAACATCTACAAAACAAGTAAAAACAGAGTAAGCAAATTAACAACAGACCAAGTTTCGAGTTCACATGCTGCAAACCTTTCGTGTTTTTGCATCTGTTTCTTTAGTCAGACGCAGCCAAGCCGAGTACAGAAGAGACTCGTAGACAGTAACATGTGGCGAATGGATGTCGTTCTGTTCGCAATAGCCGCTCACACGAGCAAATGTCACTTTGTTCTTCGGATATCCGGATATGCTAATACTTCCTTCGATGTAACCGCCTGTTTTTCGTCCAGCGAGCACATCCATCAAGGTGGTCTTCCCTGCACCACTTACTCCAACCAATGCTGTTAGTACTCCGGGCCTAAATGCACCGCTAACGGCGCGTAGAAGCTGAAGACGATTTTCTTGGCATCCTTCCTTCTTCATTTCCTAGAATAAGAACAACATCCAACTTCTATTTGTAACAACTTCTCAATCAAACTATCAACAAAAAGTTCATAAAGAGCAACTCACCGACGGCATATCAACATAATAGTTCACATGGTTGAATGCAAGAGAGAGTGGCTGAAATGGCAGAATCATTCCTTTATTTCGTGCATTATTTGCAAAACCTGAAGCATCCGAAAAATTTCGCACTACCATGGGAACATCTGCAACAGTTATTCTAATATAAGGTACTTAAGATTTCATCTAGTCAATAAAAGGTTGTTTAGTTTGGAGCTCAGTGACCTTGATAACTTTCTTGATCAACAGAAGACTTGTTGTTCTTGTTTGGTTCTCCTGCAACGGCAGCCCTTGAAGCTCCAAAAGCTGATACATTTTTCAGACGCGCGTCATCAATCCACGCCAAAGATTGGACAGGAGAAGAGAGAAGACCACTCACGATTGAGATAAGCTAATGCCAAGGTGAACAAGACATTGAACACGATAGAGAATCCGAAGAGTGCGCCGACGCAAACCCAAAACAAGTAGTCTTCAGTAAAGAAGCCTCTTGACTTCAGGAGGACTTCACCAATAGTGGTTGCATTGATCCTAGGGTCGGGGTTCGGCTGCACGAATAAAAGCAAACAAGATTCCATACAAACTTAAGAACGAAACAAAGAGGACGAAAGATTCGATCAAGTACCAGTTCAAATTCTTACTGCAGACCATCTCGGATCGAGAAACTCGTTCATGACAATCGCATTCTGGCCGTACATCATAGGGGAAAGATAGTATCCCCATATCATCCACGGATGGATATCATCTGCAGAATACAGAACACAATGAATGCTTCGAGTTTTGAAGGTCTGTTCGTAAAATGTATCAGGCAAAACTACAACTTACCTTTGTCTATAATAAACCCGCCAAGGACGAATACCAAAAGCAGTGTGAAGGTTCCCAGTGCGTTTGCAACAAACACTGTTCGTCCAACGGCAGCGATGAAACGAAAGAGACCCAGAGCCATCTGGTGTATCCAAAACAAAGCTAGGAACTGTCTGAAGAACCTGAAACAGAAGAAGTACATACAGTTTACTTGGAAAATAATCTTGTTAGACCAAGATCTTTAACCGAACTTTACCTGTAAGCAGAAGGAGCAAAACCGATGGTGTAGTATGTTAGAGCTACCCATATCCCGGATTCGAGCAACGACAATGGGATCCTGAGTACCCATATCGGCAACGTAAACGCCCAAGGCGGGTAGAACAGGAAGTCCCTCTGCTTGAAAAAGACGGGCAGCCGAAAGACCGTCAACGCAAGCTCCGCGGTTCCATTGAACATGACATTAATCAAGCTGAAGAACAACGCACCATAGAACTTCTGTCCGTCTTGGACAGTCCCAACTTGCATCTCTGTCCTAAAGAAGACAGTGAATGCAATTATGGACATGGTCGTTATCTGTGCGGTCTTGAAGATGTAAATGTAAGAGTGTCTCTTCATCAACAGCCACTCCCTTGAGAAGCATGCCTTGAACAGCTCCCAGTTGGAAATCCCGTACTTTTTGGTCACGAGCAAGACCGGATGCGCACGGGAGTTGTCGTAAGGCACGGCAAGATCCGATGCAAGGTTTTCACCAATGTGGAAGGAACTAAAGCCTAGCACGAACTCGGGGACTGATATGAATCTATAAGGTTCCTCCCTCTTGCACCAGTACTGCTCTTGATCCTTACTAGAAGTTACTTCCTGCAGAAAGTCTGCGACTCCTTTCCTCTCTGGGCATCTAAACCCCATGTATTCGAAGAACTCGAGGATATTCTCGCGTGGACCTTGGTAGATGATTCGACCTTCCGAAAGTAAGATGATGTCGTCGAAGAGTTCGTACGTCTCGGGAGCTGGCTGTAGGAGAGAAACCATCATGGTCACGTCAGTTATATGAACCATTTGCCTCATGAACTTGCAAATCTGATAAGTGGTGGAGCTGTCCAGCCCTGTTGATATCTCATCCATCAGAAGAACCTTTGCAGGTCCAACAAGCATTTCCCCTACATCAAATATATTATAATTAAGCAAAGGAATTGTGTGATTAAAGATGAACTAATCTTAATCTCGTACCCATTGTTACGCGCTTTTTTTGTCCTCCGGAAATACCGCGGTACATCTCATTCCCCACCAATGTATCAGCACATATATCCAATCCTAATATCTGTAAAAAAAAAATACCATGCAAAAAATACCATCCTAATATCAGTTCTCATGTGCATTTGGCTTTCCTCCTTCAAATGCATTATCATGCAAACTCCAACTGACCGACTGAACGTACCTTCAGAACGTAGTCCGTAACCAAGCTAGTCCTTTGGCCCGAGACTGCTATGGCTTTCATGAATGCATCAACCTCGGGGTCTGGCTTAATTCCGGCTTCTCGCTCTTGTCTCGACAATTCCATCAGCATCTCGTACCTCGTACCTACTCCTAAACAGCGGCCCGAAAAGTCTAAAGTCTCTCTAACCGTCATTTCTCCGTGATGAAGGTCATGTTGACTAATATAGGCACAAGTCCTCTGAGGTACAAACTCACTCAACTTATGCCCGCAGTACGAGATTCTGCCAGATACCTTATCCACATAACAATACTGGTCAATTAAGAACGCACCATAACAAGAAATTCTACTAAATGAATGTAAGAACATACATACCCTCAAATCTTTGTCTAATTTCCCTGCAAGTGCCAGAAGCAATGTGGTTTTCCCCGCTCCCGGGGGACCCAGAAGAAGGGTCATCCTGCACCAATTATTAGTCAACGTTCCGAATCTTACAGATAATTTTCCATGCAAATTATCTAACAGTTGAAACCTCAAACAAAAAAGACAAGAAATGTTCGGGTTTTTTTCTTCATAAAAGTGATACTGGTGATGGTTAATTACAAAAATCTTATCAAAAATTAATTACTAAATTAGTGTCCTACAATATCAAGTCACACAAAAATATTCGTAACCAACAAGACATAGAAAAAAAAAATCGTGATTGACCAAGTCATGAATATTTTTCTGTGATTACGAAGACACAGATAATTTTTTCGTGACTCGATCCAAATTATGAATTTTTTTTATCTTATTTGAACACCGACTTTGTAATTATTTTTCATATCATTTTCATAATTAATCATGAACAATAACACTTTTTTAAGGAAAAAAATCCAGAATAAACAATTACCTTGAAGGTTTGATAATGCCGCTGACATTGTCAAGAATCTGGATCTTCCTCTTCTTTGGTGGAACCAATCGGATCAATCCAAGCGCATTCTGTACGTACGAATACCACGAATTTAATATTCTATTATGACAATTATAAAATAAAACATTGATAAATTAACTAAATGGAAATAAATCAAAATTACCTCCACAACGTTTAAGATGGCATTAAGAATTGTCGGAAGCGCTCTACTTCCAAAGTAGACATCTCCCTCGATCGAAAGATTCTCGTACCGAACTTCGATCTTCGGTATATCTATCCCCACCCTGTACGCATGCAACACCTGTCATTCTCGCCCTACTAAGTTTTAAGACTCAAACTCGAAACATGCAATAACGATGCTAACCTGTCAGTGCGGTCCCGAACCCTACGGAGGAACGTCTCGTTGTCCTCCTCGACCACTTTGAGGACGCTCTCCATCAACTGCCTCCTGTCGTTTAACCCGAGCTTGGTGACGTCGACGACCTCGCGCTTCACCACCTTCCCGTCATCCAGCAAGTGAGTCACCACCCCTTTCCTCAGTCGGTCGAACGTCGGAAGCCGCTCAATCGCGGCCCACCGGAGCTCGTCCTCGTCGTCGTTGGCTTCATCTTCTCTATTCTGGCTGAACACGTCCGGGGATGGCATCGTCCATCCCTCCCCGAAGCTCACGGACGCCCAGCTCCGGCAGCTCCCTGACGCCGGCAGGCCTCTCCTCAGGCTGCTCCCCGCGCTCAACGACAGTGCCAGATCGTCCTCCGCCGGCACCGACGCCATCCGCCAGCGACCAAAAGTAGAATTAAAATTAAATAAATTTTTAAGAGGTAGTGTTAAGTTTCACGTAAATTGTGGAAAGACGTTTTGCCGCCGTCGTGTTTTAGTGAAATGCTTACGTAAATAATAATAACGCACGGGAGAACAAATTCTTCGGGAGAAATTTTTTACGATAAAAAATCATGTGATGTACGTCACATATTAAAGAAGAAGATGGGAGTTGGGGTTATTTTATACAAATTATTATAGAGATATTTATTGGATCAACTATAACTAAATCTTCAGGTAAATAACTTTATTACAATAAGTAAAAAAGAGAGCACCTCAAATTTACAGGAAAGATGAAAAACAAAGATGCAAAATAAACCAGGCCGAATCGGAGTGATGTTCCGCACAACTTGACAACCACTTGAAAAAGTCTAAAAAATAAACAAGTTCCATGAGAACAGTTTCACTGAGTGCAAGAGCATGTCTATCTGACCTTAAGCGAGTCCCATAAAAAGTCAAGATCCTGATTACCGATGTCATTCAAAGTTCGAGCCCAAATAAGCGATTCCCTCGTCTGAAGGTAGATAGAATGTTTGAGAAGCTCACGATCATAAATTTTTTTTCAAAGATAACTTGATTCCGATGTAACCTAATACTTCAAACAGTAGCCTCGAATAGTGAAAACTAGACCTTCCTCGCCAGTCCTCCCCTAATCATAGCACACCAAAGTGACAAGGCTGAGTCTAATGTAAAAAATGTAGACTGTGCATTGTCTGATCGTCCTACCAAGTGATCCCAAATAAAGCGTCAGAAAGAGCAATATAGTAGGAGATTTTCAGCCATTTCATCTCGATCTAAGCAAAAGAGAAACAAAACTTCCCACGATTGAATTCTACATATCTTGATCATCATATCCCGAGTTTGAATACCACATTGGATGGCTAACCACATAAAGCACTCTACTTTTAGAGGGATGTGCCAAGCCTAGACATCCTTTAGTTCTGAAACTAAAGGGGAAGGAATGAAATTGGTCTCTCTAATATGTCTTCTCCAAGACTTAGCAGTATACTCCATGTCGTCCCATTTTCAACTATTATCTATATATTTATTAGATTAATTAATTTTAATTATAGTGAGATAATATTTTAAGAATGTAATGTTATCAGAAGAGTTTTTACTGCTAAAAACTTTCCGGCGAATGGAAACCTGGATGATTTTCTGCAAATAATATACTCAGGTGCCTACACTGCTCAAGTAAGTGTGTGATTCCGTATGAGGACCTAGTAGTCTTCAATAACTGAAGACGCCCAAGAGCGTCTCAATGTACGAGAGAGGCCCTTCTTACTTATAGTTTCTTTGAGTTTACCTATGCAAGCAAAAGAGTAGTTGATAGAGTCAGCAGATTCTGAATAACCTCTCTCTCACAGTTAAAAAAGTGGTGGTTGACGAGCGTGTCGAGGCCCCTCAAAATAAATTGATACTCACGGCTCACTAATTTATAGCAAGTAAGTGGAAATATTGAGTCGGATCCAATGAGGGACGAATATTCAATAAATCTAACTGTCGAAACAAGAAAATAAAAAGGGGGTTTTATAAGATTGACGATGAAATCAAATTAAATGAGAACAAAGAGAATTATACGAGTAAATATCAACGAGAGAAAATAGTAGATTCGAGATCGAAGTACCATGGCAGGTGAGTTGGTCACTGGATCACAAAAGATAATCTAACTCATATAGCAAATAGGGGTAAATCTCCCGCAACCGCAAAGAGACTACTAACATCCTATAATCAACTAGATATACAATCGCCTGACTAATTGTTTATCACCTAACAGATACAATATCAACCGATTTCTAATCTAGAAGGCAATAACATTAAGAATAGATGTTCCTACTCCTAGCGATTATACTCAAAATCTTGGTATGTACAAACTATCCTTATTTATTCCTAGTTAATCAATTTGGTAACAACTGTTCCTCGCAAAATTAACCTTGCTCCTAGTTCAATTCCTAACAGCGACCGCTAATCAGGAATCAATGACATATGAGTTCTAAAATAGATTCACGACTGCAAACCATTCAAGAACAATAATAAGTACAAGGAAATAAATATATAATACTGAATAAGATTGAAATAACAAGGTTCTCACAACCAAAACCTGGGTCTCCTCCCTCGAATCAAGCTAGAGGATTAGTTGCTCATGGTTCTAGTAAATGCAAAATAAAAATAGGGTTCTATTCCCTGGAATGCAAAGTTATCAAAAACTAGGTCTAGAAGGTTATTATAAGTCCTAATAACTCAGAAAACCTACAAGGGTCATCCTCCATATAATTTCCAATATTGCCCCTGAATTTTTGCAATAATCTTCTAAAGATTAGTCTTTAATATTTTGACCATAACATTCTTTTCCGAACTCTGATTTGTGCGTATTTTATATCTCCGAAAATAAGAAATAAATATCATCAATTTTGTGTCTGATAGCCTTCTCCCAGTTCCTCTCTGAAACTGACAAAAATGGCCCCTCAAAGGAAGCTGTCCCTGCTAGACTCCTCATTCGAATATAATTCTTTTCCAAAATTGCCTCTTTTCCTATAAATTAGTACAAATAGTCCATTAGTCATCTAAAACTCAAATGTTAACTAAAATAATACTAAACTAAAGATAAAAGTACAAAATCAACTCAAAATCCTATGCGTTTAATACGTGTTTTATACACACATCAGTGGTTAACCATCTCAAAAAATTCCATATCGTCTATCCAAAAAAGTGTCTCAATATAAGGGGTATACTACCACTTTACTTGATCTCTCTATACGACTTTGAGAGTCTCATCGGAAAGTGAAAGATTGAGAGCAAGAAAGCGTGATCAGAACCTCTGAGGATAGAAAGCCCGGTGCTTACCAGATTATGCTAGCAACTTCACACCGATAGAGAGCAAACATAAGGCGGAATGGAGACCATAGGTCTCCGTGCTGGCTAAAAAAGAAAGGTTCTTACTCCAAGAAGACTTACCAGAGCTACATGGACCCCTTCCAAACTGTTGTTGCCAACACTTTACCGGGGAGGAATTCTTTATTATAATTAGAAAGTGCAGGCAAAGCCCGAAGGCTACTATCCCAATTTTACAGCAGGCAGAACAAAGAGAAGGTCCGACAATATACCACAGTCATAGGTACCTGAAGGATGTAGGACAAAGTTCCAACAACTCCTCTCCTACACGTGAGATCAATATTGTCTTCCTCCCAGTGTTCTTGCCTGTTGCGAGTAGGAAGTCTAAACTTGGTTTTTTACTATAAAAAAATAATAATATTTTAGCAAATCCTCTTATACCTTTCATTAAAGATATTGCATAAAAAATATCTATATAATCTTGTTTAGTAGACCAATGATATACGATAGTTATTATTTTGTCGCTAATAGGTCTCTTAGTACTTTTTTTAGCAAGTAAATTAAAAATTTTGAAATTTTGTAAAGATGAATAAATAGGATGATATAATGAACATGTTATAAATATTGAAAAAAATAGGGGGGGATTTCTTGGGTTGAGAAAGATTAAAAATGGATCATTGGCCGTGTGGACGTGTGGAATATGGATTAGCATTATGTCATTCCTACAAGTAATCCCTACAAGTAATCCCCCATCCAGGATTATAAGAAGTTCCATATGAGGACTTCGAGATCAAATAGAATATGTTTTTTTCATTTTTTGTGAGCCACTTATTTTTCCTAAACAAGAGATTAAAGTGATTTTCCTCCTTTTTCCTAATAAGTCAAACAGCCTTACACCATTGGGATACTTCGAATAAACTGTGATTAGCCCCCACTAGTAAGTAAGAAGCTGTTCCTGAGCCAGGTTCCCTAGATCCACGTGTTCCTAGTCGAGCCTAAATGGATGAATAACCTTGCTTCCCCATTGGGGAAATTTCAATTCACTGACGCGTTGCCTCTTTTTTGCTCGAATCTCTGGCCCGAGCGACCAAAGGAAAGAGTTAAAAATCTCTCACCCTTATTAAGGAATTGGCTCACTGCCGAGGTTTAACCCGAGATTGTAAACCCTTCTTCTTTTTCAGCAACACTTTTTTTCCAAAAATAGGGTCAAAAAAATGCCCCTCCATATGGGCTCCCGATTGGGGGAGTACCGCTAATCGTAACTCTGGACAGCTTCTTGCATGCTCAGAGGAAATCTAAGTGACAACTCTTATTGGTCTTGCACACTAACTGAAGCTTAAAAATTCTACTATTTTTCAAATCTTGGATTTTCTCATTATATTAGAATTAATTTTTAATCTGTTCAACTAATAATAGTTTTTACCATATGTTTGTAAATGGTAGGCGGCTGCAGATGATAGTGAAGTGCACTACGAAGTTCGATCAAGATACATAGTTGAGAGAGAAAATTTAATGGTTATGATCTGTCCGTCTCTGTTTTAATATTTCACTTGTCGGCCTACAGGAACCTATTAAATTGCAATAATTTGGTATGATTTTTTTTTGTTATGATCCGCCCAAAAAATATTTCTCCACTTGAAGAAATTGAGATGAGATAAAGAAAATATAATCTTGAAGAAAATACAAGAAGTGATTGAATATTATCGGACCAAATAAATTGTAATTAAAAGGAATTGGATTTGACAATAGGAGGTTAGTTTAGTTTATCAATTGAACTTGAATGTGGGAACATTATCTGTACTCAGAAATTTCAATCAAACAATAAAATTAATTCTCGTAAATGTGGTACCCATATTGAAATTACAAGGGAGATCAAGTACCAAAGCTGATATTTTACAACACGAAGGAAGGAAAGGGAGCCTTCAAATTGGGTCTACCATTGCAACTTGTGTTATTAAATTCTGGGCCCAGAATTTTGGGAAAGTCAGTGGAGCCCAACCACCACTTTTTTTTTAGCCCAACCACTACTTCACCCCGCAAGAATGGAAGAAAAGAAAAAGGATAAAGATGAAGTTCCTCAGCTGGCACATTAGAGAGAATATTCTTCCAGATTTCCAACCAATATAAGGCGGCTTTTCATTTGTGCTCCAATCCCAGCGTAGATATGTTGGCCACTAGGGGTTGTTTTACCGATTTTGTTGTTTTGTACACTTGGTAGGTAGTTTTTGTTTCATTTTAGTATTTATACCCCACTTGTATATCATTGATTAGTAAGTTGTTAATACAAGAAATTCTACCAAAACTCTGCATCTTCTTCTTCTTCTCCATTTTATCAATTATTCTATTAATTTTAATCATTTTTCTAATATAGTATCAGAGTTATAAACTCTCAATTTCCTTCTGCATTTGACCTCCACTTAGCTAAAGGTTTGAAACTACAACGCTACTGTAACAACAACTCAAATATCCGTTGCTATAGTAGGACCAATTCTTCATCCTCCGAGTGACGAGTTCACAAATCTATACTACATTCACCCAAGAGAGAGCCCAGCTGAGGTTGTTGTCTTACCTCCTCTCAATGAGGAACTATCATTCCTAGGTGCGCGCCATGAGCCAATTGCTCAAATTTAAGAACAAATTAGGATTTATGGATCACACCATCATAATTCTGACAAGACTTATGCCTTGTTCACACCATGGAAGTGTGTAACATCTTAGTGTTCAGATGGTTGATGAGGATTATTGACTAGAGCTCACAGATAGCCTCCTTTGGTACTACTCTGCTGTGGATGTGTGAGATCACCTTTGTGAATATTTTTGGTGAGGTTACTTCTTCAAAATCACAAATCTAAAGAAGGAGGTAGCTAACTTTTCTCAAGGTATACTCTCTTCAATGAGTACTTTTCTAGATACAAGGCTCTTTGGGAGCAATTACTACAATTTAAGCTAGTTTTTGTTTGTAAATATTTGTTAGATGCTCATCTCACTTATGCGGCTACCCTTCTAATTGGGGAGCACCTTGAAAAAGGTCAGATAATTGGGTTCTTAACTAGTCTAAATAAAAATTTAATAATGCTAGGACTCAGATACTTATGATGGACCCACTTTCTACTATGTCTAGAGTCATGTATTTGATAACTCAACATAAAAGACTATACGTAAAGTTACCCATATTAGATAAACTTAGTACCTCTCCTGCTATTTTTGTATCTCAAAATGCAGGGAGAAGATCTATTGGTGAATCTACTATTTTTGCTAATCAGTTTTTTGGAAAAAAATTTGGTTCCAAGAAATTTGTATTGTACTCTTTATCTGAGGGAAGGACACACGATTGATAAGTATTTTAAGTTGCATGATTTCTCATCTGGATAGAAACCAAGGGAGATCAACATGTTATAGTTATAATGGCAAAGCCAGGCAAGTCTGGATTTAGTGCAGAATAGATGTAAAGACTCATGTGCCTGATACATAATCTACAACTTAGTGTAGTGACAGAAATAGAACATGTTGTAGATGATATTGCATATCGTTGATTGATAGGCAAGCTGCTTAACTTAACATATACTAGGCCTGATATCTGTTACTCAATACATCAACTCAGTCAATTCTTGGATTCACCTCTCATTGTTCATAATGAGGCCCTCTATTGTATTTTGCAATATGTTAAAGGTCACTCAGGATTGCGATTGTTCTTCCCTAATGACTCCCCTCATAAATTGCACAATTTTTGTGATGTTGATATCCTAATATTCGACTTTCCATAATAGGTTACTTCATTTACCTTGGCAATTTCCTTATCATTCGTTGATCCAAAAAGTAATAAATGGTTTCTTGAAGTTCCTCCAAAGCTGAGTATAGAGCACTTATCTCTATTATTGCAGAAGTTCAATGGCTAAATTACTTACTACAGGATCTACGTCTTGACATTTGTTTCTCGACTTCCATATTTTATGATAATAAGTTTGCTATTTACATCGCTGAGAATCTCGTGTTTTTACGAATGTACCAAATACATTGAAATTGATGGTCATTTGGTATGCAAGAAGATTCAGAATAAGCTCATTAAACTCTTCCATGTTTCAACCTGTCATCAAACAACTGATATTCTTACTAAGACCTTTCCAGATTTTCATTATTTCTCCATCATGTTTCCAAGTTGGGACTATATAGTATGCTTTCGCTTTATTTTACGAGAGATATTGAAATTACAAGAGAAATAAGTACTAAAATTGATATTATACAAAACAAAGGAAGATAACTCAATATTTTATTCTCGCGATTTAGGAATCTATGAGAATATTTTCTCTTATTATGCTACTATATTAACTACTGTAGAGTCGTTCATCAATACGATATCTTCTCTTTATATATTGAGGATCTAGATATTTTAGAACCTTTAACCTACATCTAACTTCTAGTACCCTCTCCTGAATCACATCTACCTGTCCTAGAAGCCATTTTCTGACCTACACCAGCCATTAGGAAATCTAGCAGACCTAGACATGTGTCCCCTTATCTACAAGATTATGTCCATGTCACCAAGGTCTCTCATCAAGGCCAATCTGATTTATCTGGTACAGGTAAGGGTTCTTTATTCTGTATTCTGCATCCGATTTCTACTATTTTAACATATGCATATCTTGGTCCTTCTTACAAGGTGTTTGCTATAATACTTGATCAAGTTAGAGAATCCGAAACTTATGCTGATGTCAATGACATTCCTTGTTAGAAAGAAGCTATAAAAGTTGAATCAATGCTCTTGAATCTAATACACCTAGGAGGTTATCCCACTTCCTCCTTACATAGAAGATATTGGCTATAGATAGATATTCAAAGTCAAGAGAAAGGATGACTAGAGCATTGAGAGATTTAAAACTTGCCTAGTTGCCAAAGTTTACATTCAAGCTTTTGTCATTAATTACTTGGATACCTTCTCTCCTTCTTTTGGTAGTTGCAACAAGTAACAGTTGATTATAGAGTAATTAGATATTACTAATGTATTCCTACATGGAGATTTACATGAGAAAGTGTATATATAGCTCCCTCTAGGTTACACGACCAATCCCAATACCGTCTGTAGACTGAATAAGTCTCTTTTGCCTAAAATAAGCCAATCGATAGTGGTTTAAACAATTGTCTTCCTTGTTGCTGTTTTTGTGATTCTCACTGGCTTAGTCAAATTATTCAATATTCTTGCTGCATCGGGAGGGACATCTGATTTGTTTTTTCGTCTATGTTCATGATGTAATCATAACAGGTACCTTATAAAATACATCGTACTAATTAAGCAATTCCTAGATGCTAAGCTCAAGATTAAGGAATTGGGGAAGTTGAAGTTCTTCATTGGGATAGAGATGGCACATTCAAATTTTGATATTCATGTTTGTCAGAGACAATATGCTCTTAACATTTTTAGTGATTCAGATTTTAGCTCTTATTAACAACCCATGGCGACTCATGTGGTACAAAATCTACAACTTAGTGCAGTGATAGAAACATAACCTGTTGTAGATGATACTACATGTCGTCAATTGATAGGAAAACTACTCTACGTAACACATACTCGGCCTGCTATCTGTTACTCAATGCATCAACTCAGTCAGTTCTTGGGTTCACCTCTCATTGTTCATAATGAGCCCTCCATCGCATTTTGCGATATGTTAAAGCTCACTTAGGGTTGAGATTGTTCTTCCCTGGCAACTTTCCTCACAAATTGCACTATTTTTATGATGTTGATTGAACAAGTTATCCTAATATTGGACGTTCCATGATAGGTTACTTTATTTACCTTGGCAATTTCCTTATCATTCGTTGATCCAAAAAGCAACAAATTGTTTCTTGAAGGTCCTCCGAAGCTGAGTATATAGCACTTGCCTCTATCATTGCAGAAGTTCAATGGCTAAATTACTTGCTGCAAGATATACGTCTTGACATTTGTTTCTCGTCTTCCATATTTTGTGACAATAAGTTTGTTGTCTACATCGCCGAGAATCTCGTGTTTCACAAATATAACAAACACGTTGAAATTGATTGTCATTTGGTGCGCAAGAAGATTCAGAATAAGCTCATTAAACTCTTCCATGTTCCAACCTATCATTGACAACTGATATTCTTACCAAGGCCTTTCTACGTCTTTGTTATTTCCCCATCATTTTTCCGAGTTGGGAATGTAGTATACACGTTTTAGTTTACGACAGATATTAAAATTACAAGAGAGATTAATACCAAAATTGATATTTTACAAAACAAAGGAAAAAAAAGACTTCAAATTAGGCCTATCATCACAGATTGTGTCATTAAATTTTGGGTCCAGATTTCTCGTAACTTCTTCTTCTACATTTTACCAATTATCTATTGATTTGAATCATTTCTCTAATAACCCCAATCAAGATGGATGTCCATCGTCATATGGTTAGCGCGTACCCCAGCATTTAACCAGACGACCGTAAAAAATAAATGGGCAAATTACCCTGTAGTCCCTGATCTTTATCGAAATCTCCTATTGGGTTCCTCCTGTTACATAAATAATTAATCCGTCCCTGTTTTATTCAAAAATGTTTGTCTCGGGTCCCCACTGACCAAATCGGACTTTTTTTTAATTTTTTGTCATGTAAAATGACTATTTTATCCTTCACAAAATGACAAAAATATGATGAAATTTGTCGTTTTGTGAAGGATAAAATAGTCATTTCACATGACAAAAAATTAAAAAAAAGTCCGATTTGGTCGGTGGGGACCCAAGACAAATATTTTTGAATAAAACAGGGATTTAATACTCATTTATGACAAAAGAGGGACCCAATAAGAGAATAATGTAAAAACCAGGGACCTGAGAATAATTTGCCCAAAATAAATTGGCCCTGGCGTCATTTAAAACTTGGACCGACGGGGTCCTGCGTTCATTTCGGTTGCAATTATGAGACTTAATTGATTGCAACTGCTGGGCTCACCGGCAAAAATTGACACCTAGGAGTGTAAAAATTTCGTAAACATATTTGTACAACTTTGATTCAACTATTTTTTAATTATTCTAAATTTGGATCAAACATCCAATGCCCACGATTGTAATTTAGAATAACGACGACCCTAAGAAGTATACACGAATGATAGAATCAAATTAACCGATAGTCATGGCAATCGGAAATAGGCGACTTATATACATGATCTAATTACTTTTAAATTTTTAAAACGACTTAAAAATTTATCAATTAACTCAATGAGTATAGCAATTGGTAGAATTTTTTTTTGAGCAATATGTAATTTTGTTACATCGTAGAATATTTTAATTTTTAATGCGTTTGAAGAAGCAACATTCTCTGTAATCATATTCTCTAAGTTCGCGCGAATAATTTAGCATCGGCATTATAATATTCAAATGTGACCCAAACCATAAAAATGTTGGCTAATGACACGTCACAATTGATGTATTATGTTTGCAGATTTTTTTTTGGATGAAGAATTTTCTTGTCTTTTGGTTAAAGTTACGAAAATTAAATAACCTATTTTTACATTCTTAATATTTGGATCCACCACGACGAAAATCTCCACACATCAGTAAAAATATTGAAACATGGAGTCTATGTTCCTACCAGAAAAATGTTTTCCCATTATTACTGTAGTGTAGTACTCGTTCAAACAATTTTGATATTTCACTGATATATTTATTTAATGCCCGGAATCATATCCTTAGAAGAGAAAACCCCTCGCATTTATTTGGGGGACAAGTCAAGGTCGTGATTACGACCACTCCAGAGTGGCAAAGTCATGTTTGGCAACATTATAAACATGTCAATATTGAGTCGATGGGTACATATGATCTTCCACCCACATCGTAATTGAACTCATGAATTCCGATTTTCATTTGTGGATATTAGTTCGAGTCATGTTTTCGTTATAGTTATCAACATTAGTTCGTGTATCTGTACTTAATTTTTTTCCTACGACAATTAAGAGAATATTTATGATACAATATTTTTGCGTTAGTTCTATTTTTTAATATAATTAATTGCATTAAATTCAAATATGATCTTGGGCAAATTTAAAACTGTTACACTTAACTCAGAATTAACAAAAATAATCTTTTTGCAAAATACAAAATTTTAATTAAAATTTTGCCCATTAAATTTTACAAGTTACTTAAATTATTTTATGTGGAAATGGAGGGACAAATCTAGAGAAACGATAAAATATATCTTATTTAGTATAAAGTTCTCATTCAGCCTTTTGTAAGAACACGGGTTTAATACTGTCTTTCGTGCTTTCAACCGGAATTCGTGTAAGTATATGGGCACATGAGCTCGTTAAAATAATTGGCTCTCATAAAATATAGGAATTTCTATATGCTACATAAAACCTTAATATATTAAATAGGAAAATCCTTCTGCCTTATAAATCAACAAATTCTACTTGTAATTTTTCACAAAGAATACTATAAATTACAAAAAGCTTTCAGGCCCGTGACTACTTGAACCTCATCTAGTGGACTCCGTTCCTTGAATCGACGAACACAACAATAAGTACAAAATCAACTAACTTTAATATCATATAAAAATTTATGTATTCAACTAAAAATCTTAGTACTTATAAATTATCTCATCATCAGTCTTACACTAAACAGTCAATCACTGCAAGATTCTCAATTTACGGTGATCTTACAGAAACAAATACTCGGCATTTAATATCATTGATCGGATTTTCAAAATGGAATGCGGTGACGCAAAAGATCAACCTTTGGTTTGTGGAAGAACTTGGTGTAGGACTGACAGATGATGTTCCGTTTCTCAAAGGGTAGAACTACTTGATACCGAATAGTACAACAAAGATTCAAATCACAGTTGGCAGAAGCCATCGTTAAAGTTTAAGTGCATCACATCATTTCAAGCCAAACTAAGGCATAAGCGATGGCAATTCTTCGTCGACGATGAGGAGACTCTGGATCTGGTCAGTCTCCACTAGCACAACCTCTGCATCCACAATGGACACACTCTATGACCTTCTCCTCCCTCAGGTGCTTGGGGACTCGACACACACAGGTGGTGTTGAAGTTGTGATCCCGGGTTGGATGCACCTTAAACAGCAAAGGCGTTCATATCCCGGCTGCAATACCAACAGAAACAACGATTGGCAAACTTGGTAGTGCTTGAGACTGATTGAAAAGCGTGAACATTTCAGAAGATTGTAAATCCCAACTGCCTCATAATCACATCAACAACGACAAACAAATCAAAGAGCCTAAAAGAACGTTACATTCTTCCATTTTGCTATCAGATTGCGGTCAGCGTGTCCCTGATCCAAACAGAACTCATATAATTCCTTAGATATTTCCTTCTGCCGATGATACAGGTCGAAGATGTAGCGACTCTTTTGATGAGCTATCTTGAAGATAGGCCATAAAGCCTCATCCCGAAGAACCAGAGATTCTCGAAACAATGAAACCCTAACTAAAACAAATTTCCATTTATTACATCGATCGGCAAGATAAACAACGGGAAATCATAGTACTTACCGGTGGAAGACCTTTAAGAAGCGGCAATACTAAATTACGACGGAGTGTTGTTGAAATGAATGACTCATATCCAGGGATCTCTATAAGTATAATCAAGAAGGACAAGACTGAATTGGATATTAGCCAGCGATCTCGGGATTGTACTACGCGCCAGTTTCTCTCCCGCGCTTCATCTTCCTCTAACGGCTAGTTTCTGTTACTAACCATTACTATCCGTCGCTATTGTTTTATTCAAAGCCCAGATGTTTCGTGGTCCATCAATGTCCTCTTCTTCTTCTCCGAGGCCCATTAATGTTGCCTCGTGTTTCTTCGACTTCTTCTTTATTTCTTCCTTGTTTATTCATTGTATATATATTTCAATCTGTTGTAAGATAATTAACTTAAGAAGATACAATACTTTTCATTCATTTTCTATATGGTATCAGAGCAGGAACACGTATCAATCAAAAACAATTAAGAACTAAGGGAAGCCTTGACAATGGCCGATTCTGCAATTAGTTCCTCTGATGTTGTTTCAATCAACACAGGATGAGTCAGCTCAAGAAGTTGACTGAGTTTGAAGGTAATACTGGTCTAAAGATCACCATTATTACCTTTGATGGGACAACTATTTGTCTTGGTCAAATGCAATTAATATTGCACTTTGTGGGCGAGGAAGGATTGGTTTTATTATGGTAGCATACCATCATGTGACTCTACTACTACTGATTATGCTGAGTAGAGAATGAATGATCGCCTTGTCATGTCCTGATTAATCAACTCAATCGATACCATGCTTCACAGCCTCTTCAATTTCTCTGTAAGCTTTAAAGACTTATGGGATTCTATTAAGGAGCTTTATTCTTATCAAGAGAATCTATACAGAGGTGGAGCTAGGTGTGAAGTAGTGGGGTCAATTGAACCCACTTAATTATTTATTTATTTGATAATT